>JAQZBX010000685.1:76094-100464 GCA_029593785.1 Cabassous unicinctus | reverse complement strand
AAAAAAAAAAAAAGGTAGCTAGTTACTGTGGACCAGATACTCTGATAAATATTAGATGGATACAAAGGTGAAGGTGCCTCAGTTCTGGTCCTTCTGGAGTGAAAAATCTCCACAGTGCTTATTGATGATGATGATAATGATTACTAACATTGTGCACAAGAAATTGTTCTCACCGTTCCACATGTGTTACGTCACTGAACACTTACAATAACCCTTGTTGGTGGTGCCATTATTATCCCCATTTTACACATTAGGAAACTGAGGCAGGATAGCACAGGGAGGCCCAGGGTCACACACATTCAGTGAGTGGTGGAACCAAGGCCATCCATCTCAAGCTCACACTCTTCACTGCTCTGTGATTTTGCCTCCCTCACCGTCTGCATAGCAGAGTTTTAGCCTGGAATTAACACACCAAAATGTTTGCTGAACTGAATCATTTTGCATGTGATGAAAATTCTCCATCCATGCTTTTTGAACTAATTTTGGCATTTATAATGGCCCAGGAAAAGATGCTGGCAAGCAAGAGAATCCTTATAGGACTGAAAGCAGCTGTTCATATAAATGCTGCTCATAACACTTAGAGAGTGTTGCTAATAAGTTCAGCAGAATCCTAGAAATGGCTGCTTCCAAAGAGCTTGAGATCAATTTTGATGCCCCATCCCTTGCTCAGACTGCAGAGGTAAATCCAATGCTCTGCTCGCAGAATGTTGAGTACAGTACCTGCAAGAAAGTCTCTTGGGAGAGGTTATGTCCTGAAAATTATATCAGAATGAAACCCAGAAGCTGTCACTATTCATATCACCTGGAGTACAGTGACCTTGATAATCCCCAGGGCTATGAAGCTGTGAAATGATACCAGATTTATGAGGTCCAAAGCAAAACTAGACAGAAAAGGCTGTCTGTACAATATGACTTACAGATACCCATGAGTGAAGTGAAAACTACCCTTTTCAAGAGATAAATCTTCCAAAGTATTTTTAAATAAAGCAGTTGTGGAGGGAGCATGAGATCATAAAGATTGTTTACTCAGTACAGTTTTTCATTCAGTTAAGGTAGCCAAAGATATATATTGGCCACCTATCATGTGCAATCACCATGCAAGGAGTTAGGGGTACAGCTATGAAACAGAATGAAATGCTTATACTATTCATGAGGGCAGGGAAATGTTTTCTGATCTATTCACTGCTGTGCAAGTCCTAGGTTCAGTAGGGGGAATTGAACCTACTGACTGTGTTTTCATGCTCCTGCATTAACTGGCTTCCAGTTGGGCTTGGACATTGGGACACACTGGTAGGAGACTGGATGTTAGGAGAATGGAGAAGCCAGAGTACTTCTTCCCTTCATTTCTTCCTCTAGAGGCTTTTCACGGAAGCTGATTCTTCTCCATGGTTTCAGCTCCTATGGGGTAGGCCTGCCACGGCTCCAGTTTCCAAAAGATGACCCCAGCCTCTGGGGTCTTATAGCACCTCCTCCTCTTTTTACCTCTTATATGCTCAGGAATCCAGAGGCTACCTGATACTATGAACTCTTAGATTGCTTCCTTATCCCATGTTCGGGTTCTTATATCCTCCATCACCCGAGTAACAAATACCCTGCATTAAATCCACTCTGTTATAAATACTCAGAGTGCTTTCTATTTAGACCATGTTTAAATAACTGCTGTAGTACCTGTGCCTAGAATGCTACCTAGAACGTATTGCTGAATATTTGCTAAATAAACAAATGAATGAATTGGAGAGCCAAACAGGCATACAGGTTATAACACTATATAAGATAGGGATGAGAAAAGGGATATACACTATAAGAACCTAGAAAAGAAAGAAGTTATTGGTATGTTTTGGGAGTTTAGGGATATTGAGTTTTGAAGGCTAAGTAGAAATTTTCTGGTGAACAGTAGGTACCATGATTTCCAAGGCTCAGAAGTAGTATGGATAGATACAAGGAAAGAAGAAAAAGGCTTAAGTGCTAAGGATTGTGTTCAATATTTTTTCATAGATAGGGTATAAGATCAGTGTCTGGGAATTGTGGAAATTAGATCAAAAGTTGTTCCAATCTAGACTGCAAGGGGCCTCATGTCGAAGCTAAGGAGTTTGTATTGATACTGAAGACCATTGAAAAATTGTAAGCAGGGAAATTATATAAACACAATAAAATATCTGAAATCCTTGATATGCCTATTCCAAAACAGTAATTGTTGCTGAAATATTTCATCTAGTCGAAAATGATTTTCAGTCGAAATGGCTGCTTCAGTTTGGTGATGCTTTTATGAACGGTAATTATTAATATTGAAGTCTATGCGGCTTCATTTCAATAAATATTGAAACTTAACCACTTTTTAAAAATAACCACTGAGGCATCATTTTATAATGTCAGAGGCATGCAGTTCTTCTTCACTGGCTGCCAGAAGGCAATGTACCAATTGACTAAAACTCTAGAAGGTGGTATTCTCTGACTAGAATTTTTTAGAGATGGGAAATGAAGACTTCAGGATCATCAAGAAGCTGTGTTTTCACAACTGTGTTGATCTGGAACCTTTACTGAGAATACATTATAGCCCCCATTGCTGAATGCAACACTGGAGCAATTACCGTGAGTGTGAAAGAGAAATAGCAAATGATGATGACTGGGACCTGCGAGACACAACAGATTCTGTAGTACAACATGGTTTGAAAGGATTTTTTAAAAGATTCTTTGCCTACACTAGATGCCTCCTTACCCTTGAGCTTCAGATATGATTAGCATAAATGTCTATGGCAACATCTCATGGAAATCCAGACTGCCTCAAGATTTCTGTGGATTGCTGAGATGCTCAAGTTAACCTGGTTATTTTTGTTTTCTGGCTCCTGTCACCATATATGCTGTGGCTGTGGGATATCTAGTTAGACCCAAACATGGAGCTACAGCCCTTTATTATTTTACACACAAATGGAGAATAAGCACAAATGACTTCAACATCAACATTGTCTAGTTTTGAAATCCTTTTGGCCACCCTGCCACTGGTCTTTCCTCACTGGTTTTTCACCAGCTCCCCATGCCATTATATTTTAATGTCCCTGCAAGAAGACTTAACAAAGAATTTAAATGATAAAAATTTCAGCTTCTTAAGTGACTACCTCTTTATTCCAGCTTATCCACCAAGTCTCATCTTAATCCAAACATGGAAGGGTTTCCCCAGTAAATAACTTCTTGCAAAAGTTGAACCAGTATGAGGGATCAATATAAGTGATCTTATAATTGAGGATATTGCTATGGTTTAAACAATTTTAGGTCCTCGACCCCTTGAGAAACTGAATCCAAGCATTGGGCCCTTACCTCAAAAAATTGCACATGGGGAACAACATTTATATACACAATATTGGGAGCTTATGATCTTTCCTGAAATCCAAACAATGTCCATCCCCATGATATCCATGGACCCATGTTGGATAGGAAACTATCCAACTGCTATTCCAGAAGGTAGACCCACCATCACCCAAATCCCACTAGCTTCTAAACCACCTCAAAAAGCTTGCACAAAAGCATTACTGCATACTGCTGTCTTGTAGTAGATAGAATTGATTCTAATACTAAAATCATGAAAAAGACAATCAGCACATGCTAAAATACTTGGATTAACAAACTAAGGTCTCACATTTTCATGCTTTTTCAAGGGAAGTGAAAAAGAATCCTTGACCAATAAACCATGTTGATTTGAGAGATTCATTTCAAGAAAAAATTAATCTTTAAGTCTTGTGGGGAGGATATTCTTACTTTTAAAGCAACAAATGATGCTCTGGGGGAATTTAGAAAGTAAAATGAAAAAATATTCTATAACCCAACAATTCAGGGTTAACCCTACAGTTCAGCATATTTCTTTATAGTACTTTTACATAGGTAAGGAGGTAAGCAGGTGGTTGGATTGATGGATGGATGGATGGATGGATAAAAAGATATAAATATAAAGAAAAATTGATAGATGGAGAGAGAAACCCATATTGCATATACCATTTGATATTCTCTTTTTCACATTTTGTCACAAGCATTTTCTCATGTCAAGAAAAACTTCTTAGAAACATCATTTTAAATGGTCTCAAACTATTTCATTCTTTTAATTTCCCATAATATTGCTGAATTTGTACTTTTAAATTATAAAAAGTTTCTTGATTATATAAATTATGCTGAAATGAAAATTGTCTCAGTCCATTTTGGGGAAGATGGGGGAATGGGACCTTGCCTGAGCTGTCAGTAATATGCTTCAGCACCTCCAGGAAAAAATGGCCAAGCTGTGGATGATGGCCTATGTGGATGATGAAGGATGCCCTAAGCTGAGCTGTCAGAGTACATTGATCAACGCATCATGTCAAGCCTCCTATCATTTAACAAACCATTCCAAGCTCAGCAACAGAAATGAGTTCTGCTGAATTATTAATGGAGTGATTTACTTCAAGCATCTTGATTCAAATATAGGTGAGATTCAAAAGACAAAACAAGTGTGTGTTATAGGAGACAAGGCTATTTCAGTTTCTCTCACAAATGTTCATTTTGTTCGGAACTTTGGGGCTAGACTAGTCATTTTTTCCCACCATTTCAGAAACCAGATGACTCACTAATCATCTCCCAGAGTACATATGGGCTGGTGTGGTGCCACCATCTTGAGATACCAGAAAAGGATTCTCTAAAACAAATCCTTCAGCACTCTGTGCCATTGCTTCTTCCCTTCCCTTCCCCACCCTCTGTGTTTTAAGGCCTCACCAAAGCCATAAACTGAATAAACAATTCTCTGATTAATGCATTAGATGGAGAGAGAACTTGTAATTCTATTTCAACTAGTATAACTCAGAAATGGAGTCTCAAAAGGGAATTCAATTTCTAAAGTGAGAAAAAAAGTTGTGCTGCTATAAACACAGCAGTTATAAAGACTTCATTGCAGCATGGAAAATATTTCTAGGGTACATTAATTTGCTTTTAAAAAAAGTGGATGCAAAATAGTATGCAAACCTTACTAGGGAACAAACACAAATAATGATAGTAGATTTAGGTGGTTTTCTTTTTATCCCCCTAAACTTTATGTAGTGTTGCATACTTAAAAGATATTCTAAAACTATACTTTACCAGTTTTTATTAATTAAAAAAGGAAATTATATAAATGAGGTAATTATCTTGGTGTACTTTGTTGTTAGCTCCCTGGAGTTACAGACATCGTGCTTTTAGCAGAAGACTTACACTGGCTAGATCTGCAGCAATAAAATACTGTCTTTTTGAAGGTCGCCTCATCATTGCCTGGGTTTTTATTGCCGTACCACCTAACAGTGTATTAAAAATAACTCAAATGTTATAGCACTTTATAAATTTCAGCATTATTTACAAGCACATCCCAGATAAGAAGAGAGCAAAAGATAAAAAGAGCTTCTGCTGCTTCCTAAAGCAATCCCTCTGCTCTTCTCTCTGTGCTGTGAGAAGAATGTTTAAAACCACTGAAACCAGAAAGTACCAGCAGAAGTGGTTTGTTTCCTTGGAGTGTGCTAGTCACAAAAGCAGCTTGCTAGGAAACCCACATGACAGACTTTCTAACTAGAAACTTCAGCCATGCCAAGAATTAGTTGAGAAGAAACACCCAAAAGCATTCTCATTCTCCAGAGAGCAGGTTTTGGTGCAGACCAGGGGCAGAGTGTGTAACTGGAGGACAAGTGAATTTCATGCTTGACACCAGAAACAGTTAACAAAGCTCAAGAATTATTTGCAGAATTCAAAAGAAGAGAGAAATAGTTATAAGACAAAAGAAGACAGAAACTTCTTTGTAGCAAAGAGTTCAAGTAAGACATGAAAAATAAAAGAGAACACAGGTGCCCCCCCCCCCACTCCCTCCTCACAAACATTCAAGGGTGGTGGTGGTATTTGGCAAAGAGAAGAGAAAAGCCCTCCAGCAAAAAGAAGGATAACAATATATAATAAGAGAAGAGAAATGGAGAAACTAGATCCACAGTAGAGGTTTGGTTTGGTTATACCTCCCATGTCTCTGGATAGAGCATTGATTAATTCCCTTTGAAAAGCAACTAAACACAGACTTTTACAGTAGCTCTGTGAAAAGTCTTTGTATGCGTGTGTTGGAGAGAATCTTAAGTATATGGGGTTATATATTTACTCATATTGTGGTTATATGTATCAAGCAATTCCCTTTGTTATTTGCCTTGGTTAGGGAATCTAACCAAGTTCTGTTAAAACTTGTGAATCTTAATAGAGGGGCAAGATGGTGGCAGAGTAGGGCTCTCTAAGAGTCAGCTCGTCCACAGGGTAGTTAGTAATCAGCCAGGATCTATCTAAATCACTTGTTTGGGGGGCTCCGGAGTCCAGACCAACGCCATATACCATCCAGGGAAGAATGGAAGGAAAATACTGGCCATCTGCAGTGAAGATACTTGAGTAGATTCCCCGCCTTGCAGAGGCCAGTGCCCTTCCCTGCTGGTGGGGCAGGCTCCTTCGGGAGCCACTTCCTGGCAGGAATTGGACGCTCCACTTTTCAAAACCAGGGGACGAGGAGACGGCGGAGCACCGACTGTGGCTTTCAATTAGCAAACTGGACTAGCTATATTCTAATTCTAAGTACAGCTGAAGTTTAAACCCATCCAAGTTAGAAAGAAACCGGAAGCCTCCATTATAATTACTCCCATGGCAGGAGCTGAAGCTGCGCTGATGGAACATACGGTGACCGCCTGGAGGGTAGGCATTAGCTTCTTTCCGCCCAGGTCAGATCACCACCCCAGTCTGGGCTCCAGCCCCGCCCCTGGCAGGGGAGGAAGGTGAGTGGACATCTACAGACAGTTTCACTCTGCATGGCTTAGATTACTGCACACACCCTCGACTCCATCCCCACCCTCAGCAGGGGAGGAAGGTCCTTTATCAGCCTATCCAGGCAGCTGCAGACAGTTTCAGCCTACACCATA
Source organism: Cabassous unicinctus (assembly GCA_029593785.1). Classification (NCBI taxonomy): domain Eukaryota; kingdom Metazoa; phylum Chordata; class Mammalia; order Cingulata; family Chlamyphoridae; genus Cabassous; species Cabassous unicinctus. Next base: position 93,544 of record JAQZBX010000685.1, on the reverse strand, counting down.
GATTGCCACCCCAGCCTGGGCTCCATCTCCACAGCTGGCAGGGGAGGAAGGTGACGGAGCTTCATCAGTCTCTCCAAGCAACGGAGCTTCATCAGTCTCTCCAAGCAACCGCAGTTACAGCCTCCGGGGCTTAAATTACTGCCGCACACTCTTCTTCATTAACCCCCTCCCTCCAGCAGGGGAGAGCGGTGGACAGGGCTTTATCAGTTTCTCAGGACAATATGAGCAGTTTTGAGGCAGGTTAGTATAGGGAAAGAGGGAAGGTGGCTGGGACCCAGCAGAGAACATGACTGGCAGAGAACATGGCCATGAGACCCCACCCGGAAAGCCCCTGCCAATAAAAACAAAGCCAGAAAGAACCCACCTAGACCCTGGCCAGGAGGTTCCATTTGGAACTCTTCCCCAGGTCAAGGGGAAGCCCGGGTACCTCCAAAAAACAGGTCTCCCCATTGGCCCCCTGACAGCTAACAGGTGGGGTAATCAATCAGAACAGCAAATGGCTGGGGCCCCTCCCCAACATTAGGAAAGGGAAGGAGAAAAGGTCTTAAAAGACCTAACCCAGGGCCCCATGGGTACGACTTATCCTGTAGCATACCTGCAATACATGTCTAGGATTGTGTACTCTTTTCTTGTTTCTTAATAAACTCTATACTCCCTAGCCTACCCTATGGTATGTCCTTAAATTCTTTTATGTGACATAGCCAAAAACCTAGAGGCCCAGAATCCAGAGTGTTCCACTAACAGTTTCAGCCTGATCAGCTCAGAAAGCAACCAGTAGTCTCTGTCTCAATCAAGGGAGGGACTGTGGCTAATTTAGAAACACAGTGTCCTTTTGGAGGGCAAGGAACAACTTGCCAAAGGGCAGCTCTTCCCAAAGAAAAGAGGGGGCAAGGCCCAACATGGTTGTGGCAGTTGATTAGAGATCCCAGATCACAGGGTACTACAAAAAAAAAAAAAAAAAATTACAGATCCATTTCCCTAATGAATATAGATGCAAAAATCTTCCACAAAATACTCATAAATTGAATCCAACAGCACATTAAAAGAATTATTCATCATGATCAAGTGAGTTTCATCCTTGGTATGAATGGGTGGTTCAACCCAAGAAAACAAGTCAGTGTAATACACCACATTAATAAACTGAAAAAGAAAAATCACATGATCATCTCGATTAACCTAGAAAAGGCATTTAACAAAATACAGCATTCTTTCTTGATAAAAATACTCAAAAGGATAGGGATAGAAGAAAACTGTCTCAACATGAAAAAGGGCATATATGGAAAACCTACAACTAACATTGTACTCAACGGTAAAAACTGAAAGCGTTTCCACTGAAATCAGGAACAAGACAAGGATGCCCTTTGACATGACTTGTTGCTCAATATTATGCTAGAAGTTCTAGACAGAGCAATTAGGCAAGAAAAAGAAATAAAAGTCATCCAAATAGGAAAGGAAGAAGTAAAACTGTCACTATTCACAAAAGATATGATCCTATAACTAGGAAAGTCCTGAAGAATCTACAACAAATCTACTAGAGCTAATAAACAAGGTCAGCAAAGTGGTGGGATTCAAGATTAATACACAAAAATCAGCAGTGTTTTCATACTCTAAGAACAAGCAATCTGAGTAGGAAGTCAGGAAAGAAATTCATTTACAATAGTGACAAAAAGAATCAAATATTTAGGAATAAACTCAGCCCAGAATGTAAAGGGTTAAGTATTTTCTGTATTCAGAAAACTACAAAACATTGCCAAAAAAAGACCTAAACAAATGGAAGGACATTATGTGTTCATGGATAGAAGACTAAATATTGTTAAGATATCAATTCTACCCAAATTGATTTATAGATCCAATGCAATCCCAACAAAATTCCAACACCTTTTTTTTCCGCAGAAATGGAAAAGCCAATTATCAAATTTATTTGGAAGGGTAAGAGGCCCCAAATATCCAGATATATCTTTAAAAAGAAGAACAGGGAAAAGGATGTGGCTCAAGCAATTGGGCTCCTGCCTACCACATGGGAGGTCCTGGATTCGGTTCGCAGTGCCTCCTAAAGAAGATGAGCAAGACAGCGAGCTGATGTGATGGGCTGATGCGGCGAGCTGATGCAACAAGATGATGCAACAAGAGACACAAGGAGGAAAACATAATGAGAGACAGAACAAAGCAGGGACTGGAGGTGGCTCAAATGATTGAGTACCTCCCTCCTACATGGGAGGTCCCTGGGTTGGTTCCCGGTGCCTCCTAAAAAAGGAAGATGAAGATACCACGAACAGATGCAATGACGGGGTGGGGAGAAAAAAATAACTAAAATAAATCTTTAAAATAAATAAATAAATAAAAAGAAGAACAAAGTTGGAAGACCCTCACTTCTCACATCCTGACTTTAAATCATATTACTTGGCTACAGTGGTAAAAACAGCATGATACTGGCATAAAGATAGACATACAGATCAATGGAACTAAACTGAGAGTTCAGAAATAGACCCTCACATCTACAGTCAAGCTGTCAAGTCCACCCAGCTGGGGCAGAACAGTCTATTCAACAAATGGTGCTGGGAGAACTGTATATCCATATTCAAAAGAAAGAAAGAGGATCCCTATCTCACACTTTATACAAAAATAAGTCAAAATGGATCAAAGACCTAAATTTAAAAGCTAGATTTATAAAAATCCTAGAACAAAATGTAGGGAAACATCTTCAAGATTTTGTGGTAGGTGGTAGTTTCTTAAACCTTACACCCAAAGCATGAAGCAACAAAAGAAAATATGGAAAAGTGGGATCTCCTCAAAATTAAACACCTTTATGCTTCAAATGACTTTGTCAAGAAGGTAAAAAAGGCAGCCTATGCAATGGGAGATAATATTCGGAAACCACATATTCAATAAGGGTTTGACTTCCATGTTATGTAATGAGATCATACAACTCAAGGATAAAAAGACAAGCAACCTAATTAAAAAATGGGCAAAAAACTTAAATAGACATTTTCCAAAGAGAAATATAAATGGCCAAAAAGCACATGAAAAGATGTTCAACATCACTAGCTATTAGGAAAATGCAAATCAAAACCACAATGAGATATCATTTCATACGTTATAGAATGGACATTATTTAAGGGAAAACAAAACAAAACAAAACAGAAAACAAGTGCTGTAGAGCAAAGCTTCTTAACAAAGGGTCTGTGAGCTTGAATTGGAATTCAAAAAAACATTATTCTTGTGCAGATGTGTTGGTGCAGGTGTGAACCTAGTATGGTTTTTTACCTGACTGGCAAAGGGGTCTGTAGAGCAAAAAAGGTTAAGAACCCCTGCTGTATAGAATGTGGAGAAATAGGAAAATGCCTTTACTGTTGGTGGGAATGTAGAACGGTGCAGCCTCTGTGGAAGACAGTTTGGTGTTTCCTCAGAAAGCTAAATATAGAACTGCCATCATATGATCTGGCAATTCCACTGCTAGGAATATATTCAGAAGAACTAAAAGCAAGGATGCAAACTGACATTTGCACACCGATGTTCATAGTAGCATTATTCACAATTGCAAAAGATGGAAACAACCCAAGTGTCCATCAACTGATGAATGGATAAGGCAAAATGTGGTATATACATATGATGGAATACTATGCTGCTGTAAGAAGAAATGAAATAAGAACACATATGACAACATGGATGAACCTTGAGGAGATTATGTTGAGTGAAATAAGCCAGACACAAATATTGTATGGTATCATTAATATGAACTAAATACAAAGGGGAAACTCATGGAGTTAAACTCTGGTTATGTCACCAGGGGATAGAATAAGGGTTGAGAAGGGGGAGCTGGTGGTTAGCATATGTAGAATTTTTAAAACTCGTTCGATTGTGAATGTTAAGAAATGGATAGAGCTGATGTTAAAACATTATAGTGAGTATAACTAACACTGCTGATTTATAAATGTCAATGTGGCTGAAAGGGGTAGTCTAGGGACGTAAATGTCAGTAGAAAGAAAGCTAGAGGATAATCTTGGTATTGTATAACATAGTGAACACAGTAGTGAATGAGATTTGTGAATAAAAGTACAAATACAAAAATGTTCTTCTATAAACTAGAAGAAATGTACCTCACTATTAAAAGGTGTTAAGAATATGGTGATACATGGGAAAAGTATAACAGATGTAACTTATGGACTGTAGTTAACAATAACGTAATATTTTTGCACCAATGTCAGTAAAGGTACCATATCAATGCGAAGGGTCAACAATAAGGGGAGGGTATAAGAGGTAAAAGATTTTTCTTTTGGGAGTAGTGAAAACATTCTAAAATTGACTAATGTGATGACAAAACAATTATGTGATGAAACTGAGAGCCACTGAGTGTACACTTTGGTTGGATTGTACAAGTCATGGGACTTTATAACTTAGTGAACCCTGGGGTGGAAGATGGATTATGTTTAAAGTACAAATATGAGAACATTCTTACATGAATAATAACAAATGTACAATACTAATACATGGTGTTAATAATAGGATGGTTTATGGGGAAAATACACCTAATGTGAGTTATAGACCATAGTTAGTAGTAAAATATGGATGTCCTTTTATCAATTGTAACAAATGTTCCACAACAATGCAAGGTGTTGGTGGTGGGGTGGTGTAAGGAAATCCTGTATATTATGCATGATTGTTTTTTAAACTCACAACTTTTTTTAATAATAAAAATTTAATTAATTAATTAATTAAAAAAAAACACTTGTGAATCTTGGTGTTCCAACTATCATGTCACTGAGTTGATGTCCAGAGAATACCAGAAGGCCCTTAGAGAAGAAAGGAAAGATCAGGACATTTGGTGTCTTAAAAATGAAAAGACTTTATATTCTTACGCCTTATCTTGATGCCCATGGATGTATTATTACTGTCTCCCCATATCACAGATAAGACAGAGAAGCCTTATAGTACCTTGATTACTTGCCCAGGGGCACATGGGCAAATGAGCTAAGAATTAGAGCACAAGTTCTTTGCTTCCCTACTCTCAATCAGATTTAATATATTTATACTCACATTTTCTCAGTTGCTTCAATACTTCCCAGAAAGACCACTCTGCTGTCATTACCCTGGGCACTGACAAGGAAGGGACAGTTCTCTGGTAGAGATCAGTGAGCACCAATGACACAACACAGACTTCTCACCTCTGTGTTGTGTCAGCTTCCACTGAGGTCATTTTAACTCTATAGCTAGTCTTTTCTTCTCATTTTCCCTGATGGGTAATTTAAATGGCAAACCAGTGCCCCCTATTAACAATATGCATACAAATTTTTCCAGTAAAACTACACTATGTATTTTTAGTTTAGAAAAATTAAAAGGGTAATGTAAATTTTCCAGACCAGTATTTTTCTAAGACACATTTACGTACGTACTTTTTCTGCTTTCCTCACTATTTTTCCATTTTACAGTAATCCCTAAATGCCAGCAGTAATCTGGTATGTGTCACTATTCACCCGACACTTTCTTCTTGAAGGGATATTCTATTTGCATGCGATTTCATTTTTCTGCTGTTGGTATCTCTATCAGACTCTGCAAATGTTAATGTAGTATCTGTCACGGTAACATTCAAATCATAAAAATAAACATTGGAGACTTAAATCTTCAAAAGTAATCACAGAGCTACTTCTCTCTTATAACCTCCTCGCAATTTAAAAAACATTCACGTTTCTATTGGCCTAAAGTGGTTTTACAAAAAAGAGGGGGTAGAAGCAAGAAAAAGGATTGCATTTAAAGAAGTTTTTGTCCATGCCATTTTCCCTACTCCTACCTTTATTTCTTTTTTCCTTTCTTTCACTTACTTTTTCAAATTTTCCCCTAACAATATATTATGGGTAGTAGATAGAAAATATATTTGTAGCACATTGAAGATGAAAAGTTGACAAGTATGATTGGTCTCATAAGATTCAATTTTTCTTGCCTAGGGTTACATGAGTTGAATTTCTAATGCAGCATCATTCCTTATATTTATCATTCTCTTGGCCATTATCTCAGAAAAAAATATGGCTGCAGCTTCAGATTTTAAAATACATTATGGATGTTCTGCTAAGCTGAGTGAACTTTGGAAAGCATCCTTTCAACAAAGCATAAAAGCTTCAAGAAGACAAGCCTGAGAGATTTAGGGGTCTCTCCCGCTACCTCCAGCTCTCCCATGGAGCATACCCACAGAGGTTTAATCACTCAACTGTGCCCTGAGAAAATAAGAAACCTGAGAAAATGAAGTAAAAGGGGTAGTGTTATAAAAAGAGCACAGGAAGTAGTAGGCAGATGTGGGCTCTGGTCCTCCCACCAGGAAAGCAAATTAACATTCTTTGTCTGTAAAATGAGAGAGGACAGCAGCTATTTTCAAACTGCATTTCACAGGGCATTATGGTTCTAAAGATGTGATGATAGACCCAGATGGGAATTGAGGAGGCCAGATGGGTATACCTCCCCTCCTCTGTTTCCACTAGGGCAGATACACTTCCAGATCATCTAATATACCAGAGTCCCAGCCAAGAAAAAAATCATTAGATAAAAGAAGTTTTGCACAAAAATAGCTTGGAAACCACTAGACCGGGGCCCTTCTAGACCTAACCTGACAGAAGAGCAGTGGCTGCCTGTATTAGTCAGCCAAAGGCGTGCTGATGCAAAATACTGAAATTGGTTGGTTTTTATAAAGGGTATTTATTTGGGGTAGAAGCTTACTGTCACAAGGCCCTAAAAAGTCCAACTCAAGGTACCATAAGAGGTACTTTCTCACCCAGAGTCTGTTGCCACGTGTTGACACAAGATGGCGGGCGATGTCTGCGAGGGTTCAGTCTCCCTCCTCCTCCCAAGGCTCCAAGGTCCCAGCTTCTTCCAATCTCAGCCGCAGACTGGGACAAGTCTTGCCTCTTTCCCAGGGCTCCTTTCTCTTCGGGCTCAGCTGCTCTGCTCTCTCCACATGGCCAGCTACAAAATGTCAGGTGAACTCCTATCTTCTAAGACCCTTTAAAAGACAGTTGCACTTTGTTAAAAACAGAATCACAGGGATTAAAAATCTTTAATGAAAAATTCTTTTCAATGATTTTAAGAATTTTTTTTATCATCAGTCATAGCTATCACTCTCAAGATGTGCTTCCCAATACAGCTCACCATAGATTTATGATATTCTCTATAGTTTGATTTTCCTTTCATGTAATGAATGCTCCATTTTTCACTTGGATTGTGGAAAAAAATTGAAAGTGAAACTACATTATGCAATTCAGATTTCCACACCATTTGCAGCTCCACAAAACTATGAATGGGTTAGTCATTTCCTGCAATTATTAATGACCTTAAGGTGATCACTTGATGAAAGTCATTCTATCCCAGTCAGTAATTTGGGGGGTCTTTTCATTTTTTTTTCCTGTTTTGGTTTCTTTGGACCAGTTATATAGTGAACTAAATTAGTTAATTTATGTCTGCTATTTCAGCTCTAAGTTACATATAACCCATTTTATGTGTTTATCTGGGAGCAATCCATTATTGACTTAGTTTGGAGTAGACATAATGTTCTAATCTTAGTCTTCAGAAATATGCCCTACTTAGAGAATTTTTCCATACACTTTACTTCTCATATACACAGACTACTTTGAAAAGCCCTTATCTACAAACAACAGAGAGGAATTGTTTCACACCCCAAGAATTCATCATAAGCCTCTGGAGAATTTGACGAACCTTGTGCATCTAACATATCTATCTGAAGTAAATTTCAGCATAAACCTTTAGATGATTAAATGAAATTCACTCAACCATTTACTTTCATAGTTTGAAGACCTTTAACAAAACTGATGGTTTTATTTTGGGAGGGAAAAATATGGCCTCAACTGCTGATCTGACACAAAACAAAACAAAAATACTTTATGCTTTTCAAATGCTTATAGACTTCTAGATTTAGAATGGATATGAGTTATTGCTTCCCAGTGAGAGCTGAGAGCTTTATCCTGATTTCTTACTTTTATTTTCTCTTTTCAGCCCTCCTCCCCTTCCATACAATCCCCTCATAATTTTGGCCAACCCTGCTGCTCTATGTCATATATGACATTTCTGTGGGTGATCTCACAACTTTTTGGAACAGGGCATTCCTGATTTTTTTTCCATTTCCTTCTTCTTCCTCAGTTCTTCATTGTTCCAAGGAAGTGTAATCTAAAGAAATATGAAAAGACAAATTTTATCTGACTGAATATATTCCACCATCTGAAAAGATTGTCAGGACTCTACCAGGAGGAGAGAAACAAAAACAAAACTTGTAGGAAACAAACAAAAACAAGAACGCTGTTTCTTACTTTAGAGAAGTAGAGTTTAAGCAGGACTTTTGGTTTCCTTTGGTTTTGGTAGAACCAATATCAGGTAGCTGCAATGACTTTGTTCTAGCATGATCTTGTGTTCTCTCTATATAAACACTAAAATATCCATTAGCCAGGTCTCATTGTATCTTAGATGTGGTAGGAGTGGCATTATCACCAGAAATTGCAAAAGCTTTTCCCTTTGTCCTAGGATGGATTAATACTCTGATGAATCCAAAAAGTCACCGTGGGTTTTGTGTTACTATTCTGATTTGTTTTGAGTTACTTTTAAGTACGCTATAATATTTTGGAATGGAATTAACCCAAGAGGAGTATTGGTAAAGATAAGTCCTAGAAGACTTGTTGGTCCTCAAGCTATTTGGAACACACTTGTTCGTAGAACCCTATCTTTGAAAGAAAGCTTCACACTTAACCAGAAGGACAAGCCAGATTACAAGTGGCTATCAACTGGATTTGGTGGATGTGGTAGACTGAATTATGTACCCCAATTTAGACATGTTCTTAATCTTAATCCACATTCTTATGGGTGTGAACCCATTGTAAATAGGATCTATTGAAGATGTTATTTTCAGTTAAAATGTGGCCCAATTGAATGAGGTTGAATCTTAATTTGGATTATTAGAGGTCTTATAAAGAGAACGAAGCTGGAAACCAGAATCAGAGAAAGCCATGCGGAGGAGTCCAAAGGTGTAAGCAGTCAACGGAACCAGGAAGAGAAGGGCGAGGACATCTTCATGTGACACGAGGCAGGGATACAAGCCAAGGAACCCTAAGGATCACTGGCAACTAGCACCAGAAATTTACAGACTTTGGGAAGAAAGTATTGCCTCACTGTCCCCTTGATTTAGATCTTCTCCTAACTCCCAAACCATGAGCCAATTAATTCCCATTGTTTAAGTCAGCCCAATGCATGATATTTGTGATAGCTCAGGAAAACAGACAGTGGTGTTTAAAATACAGTGGTGGCAACTTGTTTTGGCACCCTCATTTGACACCTCATATTTGTACTGTATGTTAACCACTGTTAGGCATCTAATGAAAGTAGTGATGTCAGCTGATATGTTGTACAATCGTATTGATGCGGAAATGAGCAGTGCTGTCGTGATGTCTTCCACATGAACCAGCTGCATACTGAGTGCAGGAAGGCCACTGAAAGAAGGGACATGCATTGTGAATGTTCACCTTCTGGGAGGCACAGAAGCATACAATTAGACTCTTCCCATATTTGGCTTTTTAAATCCATTGTATATCATGGAAGGCATGGTTTCTGTCTTATCATCATTTTAAAGCAATGTATTCACATTTGGGGAGTAGGGGAATGAAATGGAATGAAATGGACACCATCGCTCTGGTGCAAGAGGAATCTTCACTGCTGGCACCCACTTCTGGCCCTGCCATTTTAAAACACTATGTGAATCTATAGAAATACCTTGGTTTTCTATAGGTCACATATTTCCAACATCTAATTTTCAGAATACAATTCAAAACCGTGAAAGAAGCTAAAATTTTCTCTGATAACCAGAAGTCGTTATCTCAAATCCCCTGTTCTATAATGCAGTGCTTCCACATTTCACCGTTGTGTGAGGCCTCACTAGTCCTAATTCATTCTGGTCTTCACCAAGTTCCACAATCCCAACTTGTGGTGGTGAATAAGGTTCTTACTTGAAAAGTGAGACTATACACTGGATAGCCTCTTAGGCTCCTCCCTCTGATTTAGGGAGAGGTAGAGTTCTAGGGAGACACAATAGAAAGAGAAATGACAAAGGCAAAGGTGGGAGCGTGGTCACAGAACGGAACTGCTGCATGGTCATGGGTGTTTGTTTTGAAAAAAAAAAAATTAATTTTTTTTTTACCTCTCTTTAAGAAAGCAGAGGTATATTTTACAAGGCTTCCAAGTAGATGGGCTAACATTAAAAAAAAAGTTTTGGGGTGTAAGTTAGTGAAAGCCTGTTTTGAGAAAACTTCATTTACATAAACCCCTGAGAATGATGACTAAATAATGCATTTATTGACGTGTCTATTTTGCAATAATCTATGAAAGAAGTGCTTTGTGTTCTCAGTCATGCTCAACTGCAGAATTTGAAATACTGTGGCTCTTGCCTTTGATGACCTTTCACTATAGTTATAGAGAGAAAAGTATCTATAAATTACAGACTTGTAATTAAAATAATGAAAACAATAGTAACTTTAGCTAACAGTCATTAAAAGCTTCCTGTGTGCCAGGTACTGGTCTAAGAATTTTAGTTGGAAATTATTTAATTCTTGCTCAACCCTCTGAGGTAGGTAATGTTATTCCCATTTTAAAGCTAAGGAAACAGTAGCATAGGAAGTTAAGTAATTTAAGATTATGCTGCTAATAAGTGTCAGAGACAGGATAATATGTGGACAGTCTGGCAAAAAACTCCATGCTCAGCACAAGGACATGGAGCAAGCTGCATCCACGGTTTACTCAGAAAAGGTTAGTTGTTGAAGGGGCAAGGCGCATGGAGAGGTAGTAAGAAGATAAGCCTTACACAATGAAAAAATAGCAAAACCCTAGAGGGAAAAGGTGTAATAATGGCCTGGTAGGAGACTTCCTTGGCTGGAGTGAAAGTTTCTCATGGGTAGTTACAGCAAGGAGCTTGGAGAAAAATGGAAGGGGCAGTCACTTGATGGAGGATCATAAATCGAGTGTCCAACTTTGGGACTTAATCCAGAAGGACTAATTGGAACCCAGTGAGAGCAGTGTATAATGCAAATGACCATGGAGAAAAAAACAATCTTGTTAACTCTGTACCATGGAGTAGGGCTCAATTAAGTCAGGACTCCTTCAATGCTTTCCCTGAATGCTTTTTGCTCTGAATACATGGGTTAAGGTTTACATAAACTTTCTTGTAGCCCACTTGGACTGCATTTCCCAAACTGCATGCTAAGGGGCTCCAGGGCACCTCAGGGAACTCACAGGGGCACAGCAGGAGATTTTAAGTTTTCAAGGGAAACATGGCAGTACTTAACATCTGTCATACGTTCACACATTATTAGCTTGAGGAAGTTCACAGTTTCAATATTAGATTGTGCTACATTCCTTTTCATGATGTCATATCTTTGAGGAGTTAAGTTTTCTGAGATTACTGTAATAAAAAGAAATTACATATTTCCTGTAATATGGAACAGGAAATAAAGGTGGCAGTGTGCAATCTGATTCCAAGGTTTGAGAAGCTGTGCAATACCCAAGAGGTGCACACATCCATTCCATTAGTAAATAAGTATCGTTATTTAAGGTTGAAATAAAATATAATTTTCTTTCAATTTATGTGAGTGTATAAATAGTTAAATGGCTACTAAGTAGCCTGAACATAATTATTTATTTAACTTGTTTAGACCAAACTACTTTAAAAATATTAAGTAATTCTTTTTTTTTTTAAAGATTTATTTTATTTATTTATCCCCCCCTTGCTGTTTGTGCTGCTGTGTCCATTCGCTGCATGTCTGCTTATCTCCCCCTTGCTGTGAGGTCTTGCCGCATCAGCCCACGGTGCCGCGCGAGCCGGCCTGCCCTCACAAGGAGGCACCGGGAAGCAAACCCGGGGCCTCTCATATGGTAAACGGGCGCTCTATCCATTGCGCCACACCCGCTTCCTGCCGTGAGGTTGCTGCATCAGCCCACCGCACCGCTCAGGCCGGCGTGCCCTCACAAGGAGGCCTCGGGACGCAAACCCTGGCCTCCCATATGGTAAACGGGGGCTCTATCCCCTGAGCCACACCCGCTTCCCTAGGTAATTCTTTCTGACCTTGTTGCCATCATGGGAAAAATTACTGAGACACCATGGGCACTGTGAACTGAGTAAGTTTCTGCCCTAGGGATTATGGCTGCATTTGGTAACAGCTACCATTGAACAATGGTTTGCAAAGTGTTCTAATGTGTAGTTTCTCATAAGTGTGTGCATATGAAAGAGGAAGTGGGGAAGTTTAGCATGCATTTTGACTATATTATAGTTACTTAATTTTTTTTAAAGGGCTAAAGTTTAAAAAGCATAACTATGCTTAAATTCACCTCAAAAATCTCTTGCTCACTCCTTATTTAGTTTTTCCCTACTTGGTAACAAGAGTCTCAACATCAATCAAGCTGCTCAAACTGGAAACCTAATCCTCATCTTTTAGTCTTTCCTCTTTCTTACCCTGCACAGTGAATCTACCCCTGAGTCTTTTTGTTTCCACCTTCAATATATATCTCAAGTTCTACCATTCCTCTCCGGTCCCACTGTTCCCCACTTGCTCAAACCACCCTTCTTCCTGCCCTGGACCTCAACGACTGTAAAAACCTCCAGCTTGTCTCCTGCATCCATCCTTCCCCTCTTACTATTCTCAACAAAATAGCCTCAATAATCTTGTCAGGGTCTCTGGCATTCAGTAGGTGCTCAATAATAATTGTGGAATAACTGAATGAGTGAAAGAATGAATGGGAGGATGCACTCCACTCCACCAGATGTCTAGGATGGGATCAGTCCTAGTTTGCAGGTTGTTCCCTCTAGCTTGATCTCCTTGGCTACAGCATCATCTACAGAAGAGAATTTTAAAGTGGCTCAGTAAGGGTATAAGCTGAAGGCAAATTTAAGGACACAAACAAGTAAGCAGAGTCTCTTTTTAACCTGTGCAACTCTTCAAATCCCCTAATTTTGAGAGTACAAATAAATGAAGATTTCAGGTTGTTTTCTTTGGATCATTCTTTGCTTTTCCTGTTCTACAAACATGACTGTTTTAATACATCTTAAATGACCTGAATATTTACCTATATGAGATTTTCTGAGTGACTACTACTTCCTTTGTGTTAAAATTTCTATTCTTGCCCTTCTATTCATAGAAATTCCAGTAAAGATGATGTTCATATGTCTAGGAAAAAAATTTCTTAGGATGTTTTTACATACAGCACAGAGGATGTTAAAAGCAATATTCTGGCTTTCTGAAAAAAAATCTATACTATGAAAAATGTCATTATGATCTCAGATACTGGAAAAGAACTTTATTTTGTGCTTGAAAATGATGGGAAATTTGTGCAAAGGTGCATTGCTACTGTCAGACCATGATTTTGAAAGAACATGCATTTGTCTTACAGGTATTCAAGGTGTTTAACAAAACTAATAAGTTTTTGTTTTTCTTAGTTTTAGTGAAGTATGTTTGTGTATTATCATTGATGCAACATTACAAATATTTAAAGATTTATTTCCTAATTATTAAGATTAAGATTCTGTAGGAAATATGGAAGAGAAAGCAAAGCTACCTAAGAAGTGATTTCTACCCTTTGCTAGCTTACACTCTAGCTGGAGAGATTAGATTCATATATGCACGACTATGCTATAATGTCATTTGGAATAAGATTTATATTTATGGAACTGGAAATGAATGCTATAGGAAAGGGGGAAAGGGATTTCTTCAAACACTTTGAAATGAAAATGTCAGGGGAAAAAATGGGATGTTTACTGGTCCTTGAAGGGTGGGTAGTTTTCTTTATAAGTGAAAAAAGTATTCTTTTTTGGTTGTTTGTTTGTTTGTTTGTTTTTTAAGAAAACATTCTACATAGAAAGGATCTATCAAGTAACAGAGTTTTCCTGGGAAAGAATTAGCAATGGATGAAAAGAGGCAGCAAATTTCAGAGGAGTTTGTTAGTCTGTGGCCTAAGCTGAAGGAGGACCCAAATAATGAACAATTCTCTGCAACTGACAACCACCTCGAGCCTGAGGAGTACATTCAGTGTAAAAGATGCCATAGTAGCCACTGTCCTCTTATCATTCCCACCAACACTGGACCTTTCTCTGGCACTCTTTCTTCTGCTCAGAAAAAAAGTGGAAGTCAAATAGATAGAGGCATCAATAATAACCTTCTAGAACATAAAATATTCAGTAGGGAAGATACTGGCTTGTCACTTCTGAGCCTTGCCTATAGGCCATGACCTGTTCTAGATTGTTGACTGATGACTAAAAGCCCTGAGAAGAGAAAGTCTCTGAGCAGATAGCTGGAGTTTCAGTGGCCTAGTATCTACCAAGTGTTTACCCTGATAGCATTTACCTGGAAGAATCCTTGATCAGTATCTCTCAGCAGGAGCATTCATTTATCTTCCTAAGAAATTGCTCTGATTAGGGGAAATAGTTTCAGAGGAAGGGATAAAGTCAGGTGAAGTTGGCAACAGAGATTAAGACTGCTGACAACAACTTTTACTTCAGGAACAGCATAATTTTGGCTTCTATTTTACTTAAAATATTTTAGATTTAGTAGAGACCTGGGGTTTTATTATAAAGATCATTGAAAATTCACAATATAAACTTTCCACAAAATAAAGAATTGCAAATACCATTGTGTTTATGCCCCTCAGTGTTCAGTTGGAGAATTCAATTTAGTTAATCTAAAAAAATGCAATCAAAATGTAAGTGCTTTGCACCCAGTTTCAGTCAATAGGCAATAGATGTTACTATATATAAGGTACCATAAAAATAGCTGCGGAGATTTTAAAAGTTTAATGCATGGTTTCTGACATCACTGGGAAGAGGACACATAATCACAGGAAATGTAAAATATATAAGGCAATATGTAAGCATCAAGTTAAGTGATTCAGCAATTTAAATTTAAGACCCAAAGGCTCATTTTAATTGCAAATTACATAAATTGTATTTTAATGTTTTACAATAAATGAGATGAATTTCTCTCGAAATTATTCTTCTCTTGGCCTGGATAAGTCCATGCTGGAAGCCAGAGCCTAGCACACCTGACAAGAGTATTGTTTTTCTGGAACTTCACAGCCTCATCTGTGCTCTCTGGTCTGGGCAGGTTGAAAAAAGGCCTGGCAGAACCAGAATAGGCAGTTATTATAGATGTACACATTTTGAGATAAAGAAAAGGTTTTCTCTTTTCTCTCATTTTGGAAAACAAGTTCTGTTTCCCCAGGAAATAAATGGGAGAATTAGTTTGTAGGTAATTGGATATTGAAGTGTTTGGATATGAGGACGAGTTATGGCTCAAATGTATGGTTCAAAGGCTAAGAATTTTAAGGTAGATTTTGTAGAGTAGAGGTGTGGCTATTTATCAAATATAAGATAATTTTCATTACCTAACACAATCAATATTGGCTTTCAGGTATCTGCTCTGATATGGAAGAGAGTTAAACAATGCAAGCAAGACCCCTGCTCAAGTTATGATATTGGATAATATTTCTTATTTCATGGGTGAACTACCAAAATATTATTTTTAATATTGGAAGACTAATTTACACAGTGAACTCTAAGTTTGAATCCAAGTTCAGTTTATGGCAGAGATTCAGAAATGTTCAGGGATATCTGATAAGTTAGTGAAATATGTGGCATACAAATATTCATTCACATTCTTTGATTTACATGGGGAAAAGCATTTGTGCAGAAAAAGAGGCAGGGGAGAGCTGGGATGAGCATCATGATATCTCACTGAGATAGGGGTCCTAGAGTGGACCCACTGGATATCTGTTCAGTCCACTGATCATTCCCTTTTCTTTGAGTTTTACCCCTATTCCTTAGTGACTGATCCCCTGCAGACACATTTGTTTTATATAAATCCAGTCATGGCTGATTAGACCTGGAGTAGACATCTGACTCAAGATGGGCCATTCTGATTTTCTTTCTTAAGAGTCTGGAATTGAAATTCCAGTTACAGCTAGGGAGTCCTTTCATGGGAGTGAACCATTTAAACCTTTGAGTTGTAGTCACAACAATATGTCTGTCATGGAAAAGGAAAGCAGGAAAAGCTGGTCAGCAGAGAAAGTAAGAAGAATAAAATAGAAACTCAAGGTCACAAGTCATGCAGCTTTGGTTTCCAGTGAAAAAGGGTAACTCAAAGAGGAGAGAGGCATATTAGTATTGCATGTGGAAACATACTTGACATAGACACACACGGCATAAGGGAGGGCACAGGGAGTAGTGGCAGTATAAGGACAGTCAGAAGTGGCTTTGAGGGTCAGATCAGGAAGAGTGCTGACAAGATTGGCTTATGCATGTCACCTGGTGACTCTAAGATATAATTATTTAAGATTTGCATTTATGAGACGAGGAGGTACTGAACTGAGGTAATTAAAATTTAGTGCCCATGATTGGTTAGGCCTAAGGAACCTTGCAAACATATAATATCAGGGAATATGCTTTCAAAGTAATTGCTTTGATAAAAGTAATCAAAGACTAGAGCATGGTTGGTGTTTTTAATCCCAGATGGACTTGTGTCCTAGAATAGAAGTGTTACTCAAGGACCCTGTAACTTTGACTATATCAGTTACCTTCTCAGGGCCTCATTTGCTTATTTGCAAAATGAGTCACGTATACAAGATGATTTATGTGGTTGCTTTCAGGTCTGAAACTTGTGTTTCTGTGAAGTATGAATCTCTTACATTTGTTCTCCTCCCTCCTCAAAAGCATTCAGAAAAATAATTTGTGGAAACTAATTCATTGCTTTTGTTTTTTCCCTGTGCTTAGAATTTATTTTTTGTATGTATTTGATTATAAATCAACATTTGCTACAATCTTTCTTATAAGCTGAGTGCAAAGGGCTGATTTTCTTAAGACAGGACTTCAAAACACTAAGTTTTTTTTTGCACAGCTGTGGATAAAGAAAAAAAAAAGTATTGTGCTGAAATGAATCTTTCCTCTATGAGGTATAGGACCAGAAAGCTATTATAAACATGCCTCTGGTACATGTCAGTGGCTTAGCATTGGAAAGAAGTAATTTAGCTGTTGAAAATCTGATTTGTGTTTGCTGAAGTACTGCATGAGCCCTTTGTATGGAAACCTTCCTGCAGCCCTTACCGGCAGTGGAAGTGCTCCAAGAGGGCCTGAGAAATGAAAGGCAGGGAAAGAAAGAGGATAATAAATACACCTAAATCTTTGATAGGTTACGGGAGGTTGTGTCTATCATAAATCCTAGCTTGACAGAGAAGACAAAAAAAAAAAAAAAGAAGTGGAAACATAGCATATTGACCTAGTGATACTTTTATATAAAAGCTGCTAAATTTTGTATACTGGTATTGCAGTCCAGATCCAGCTCTGATAACTTCATTTTGCTTATCTTATCTCTCTTCCTCTACGACCATACATAACATTGTTTCATTCTTAGAAGTTAAGCTTTCCTAAAATTTAGATG
>JAQZBX010000685.1:33692-75994 GCA_029593785.1 Cabassous unicinctus | reverse complement strand
TCTCTTCCAAAATATAACTTTTTATGTGTTAAAGTGCCATTCTGTGTGTCTGGGTGTGGTTTGGAAGTGAAGAGTCTGTAACTTGTGTGAATTGGAAAATCACAATCTCTGCTTTAGGATCAAAGTTCCTCAATATTTTGAATTACTCTTGCTAATGGAGCCACAATGTCCATGTATTCTGTAGAAATTCTTTGGTGTAATTACAGTGCAAGAACTAGGCATGTTAAGATAGTACATGAAGGGAAAGAGGGGGATAGAG
Source organism: Cabassous unicinctus (assembly GCA_029593785.1). Classification (NCBI taxonomy): domain Eukaryota; kingdom Metazoa; phylum Chordata; class Mammalia; order Cingulata; family Chlamyphoridae; genus Cabassous; species Cabassous unicinctus. The sequence goes on along the minus strand of JAQZBX010000685.1, from coordinate 75,735 downwards.
AGAAAGCAAAAAGAAGGGGAAAGAAAGAATCTTAAGAATGCTGAAGAAGAATTAGGCATTCTGCTGGAAACATTCATAAATTTTTTGCCACTAAAAAGGCAACATTGAGTGCTGATAATAATGTGGAATACACATCCTTCCTTTGGGAGAAGAATGGAATTTTAAAATAAATTTATAGAGTGAGTGTCAGGGGAGACAAAATTACATATTGCTTAAAGACACGAAATTAGGAATTTCAGAAATAGGGATTTCGTTCCTAATTTTCAAAAAATTTCTATTTGGCATATGAGAAAATTGAGGCTCAATTTTTAATCAAAGTCACTCACAGGTAGTAAGAGGTAGAACCATGACCTGAATTCAAACCAAGTCTAGTTCTTTTCTATTATGGAAAGATATAGAGGGAGAACTAAAAAAAAAGAAGAAAACATTGTAAAGAAAGAAAAAGCCATGGGAAATGAGTGAAAATTTGGGTGTCCAAGAGATTAGGAAATTGATTTAGAAAGAGATAAGTGTCTCCAACCAGACCTGGAGAACCATCCGCCCAGAGCTGGGATTTCAAACTCGAGGTCCAAGTCAAAGGCACTTGCTTCTGCAGGTCTCAAAGGATTTTGAAGAATGTTAATTTTCTAACTGAAGGCAAAAGCCAGATGATTTAAGGAAAACGTAGAGACTTCTCAGTTAGTCAAGCAGAGTGAGATTTATGAAGTGAATGCTCTGGTCTTGGGTGGTTCCAAGAAGTAAATCAGAACCAAAATAAATGTCTTGTCATAGAGTATCACCAGGGGAAAAAAGTTTTTTTTTCCACCATTTAAGAGACTGCATTGAGTGCTGAGAATCATGTGGAATAAACATCCTTCCTTTTAGAGAAAAGTGGAGTTTTTTAAACAGTGTATAATCAGGGGCAACAATATTACATATTGATGAAGGACAAGGACTTAGGAGGCTGGAGGATGAGGGCAGGAATCTGACATGCCACGCTTGCTAGTTGTTCTAAGCATCAGTTTCCTTTTCTCCAAAGGAATCTCTTATTCAAATGGTTGCAGTGATGAGTAATGATAATAGGTGTTAAAGTTTTTGTATACTGCTAGTCTCAGAGTAAGCATTATCTCACTTAATCCTTACAACGAAGAGCTGACATAGATGCTGTAATGACAATTTTACAGGTGAGGCACCTGATCTGCAGAAAGAGTGCTTTGTCCAAAGTCCCAGCTCCTCAGTGGCAGAAAACCCAAGTTTTACGACTCCAAGTCTAGAGCACTTTGATTTACCTAGAGTTTTGACCGGGAAGGGAAAGCAAAAGCAGGCAGAATGAGGATTGCGTGTCACTGATGTACCTCTCCTCCCTTCACCATCCCATCTAAGTCCCTACTGTTTTTGAACGGCAAGACTGCATTTAATTCATCTCACACTATTGCAATGATTCAAAATAAAATTGGAAGTTCTTGAAAACTCCCAAGCTTTTCACTCTCATAATATATCTTCATTCTCTGCATATGGGGTTATTCACTAAACCACATATTCCGAGGAGGGAATCTTTAACTGACACCGTATTTGATGCTGCCATTGTCAGCATGCAGCTCACAGCCTGGGAAACAGACCTTTAGACCAGGCTAGGTTCTTAGCTATAACTGAGTTTTCCAGTACCATGTTATTCAGGTTAGTTTTTTCCGTCTTAATTACTCAGCCAGTGTTTATTGACTATCTCCTATAAGCTCAACACTAAGGTAATAGAAAAATATAAAATGTCATAGTTCTGACCTTACAGATTTTATAGAGTTATCACAAAGAAGACTGGAAGGCAACAAGGCACAGAGTTGATTGTTTGCAACCATCCACGATTATTTGTTCTTAATCTATAGGACTGATTCAAGCAAATCACAGTCAGGTAATGGTAAAGTTTTTGTTTGTATTAGATATTAGAGCAGCATAGACTGCTATCTGAATTCTCTTTGTTCTGATGAAGCGATTGGGGGAAATCTAAGGGATCAATAAAGAATGATTCTGAATTCTTTTCCTGTCTTTTGTAATCTCCTAATAGCCAGAATAAATTGCAATTTTTAAAGGCTCATCAATGAAATAGTAACTTAAAGCATAAGACCGAGATTCTAGTCTCAGATCCACCCATAATTAGCTGTGTACTCTTAGACAAGTCCCTTAACCTTCTGGATTTCCGTATTCTTTCTATAAGATGAAGGGACTACAACATGTGAGAATTATATGGCATATGAGTTACTGGGATCACTCTTCTCAAAAGATGTTTCGGTTTTTTAAAAAAATTTAATTATCACTGTAGCTGATGACTGGACTTGGCTGTGGGTAAACCTGTTTTCTTTGTTTCATCTCTGCAAATGTAAGAGCAACTTTGGCATCTAAAATAGGGAAGAGCTGGAAGATGCGCCCACCTGACCAAGCATCGTTTGACTCCACCAGCAGGCTGCATGACTCCTCTAAAACTGCACAGGCACCACACTTCATAAAAGCTCAGACATACCTAAGAATAATCATAGTTTAATGAAAGGAGATTTAGAACTAACGAGAGTTTTATCCCTGCTCTGACACTAATTTGAAGTATTACTTTAGACTACCTACTTGTACTGTTAATGCTACAACTTCTCCCTTGTCTGAAAAGGAAGAATAATACTGAATTTAATAATTTCATTAGATAGTTATGAGGATCAAATTCATGCCTCCAGCTCCAAACACATATATAAATTACTTTAAAATCTTTGGGGCATGGCAGTGACAGTGAGCATTGGGGTGGCAGATCTAATCTGTTCAGAATATATCCATCACTCATTGGCCTACCTGTATGATTAAGCTCCAAAGACCACTCTTAGCTTGCCATTCCCATGTTCAAAACCCTTCTCTTACTCTCACTGCTTGAGAAAGGTAATCTGAAATACCTGAGATCTTACAAGCTAGGTTAAGAGTAGCATCAGAAAACCATTTATACTCAATGCCTGCCAGCTCAATAGTCCTCAACTGTGTACATAAAAGTCCTTTGCACTCCCCTTTCCCCACTTCCTGTTTCCTCAGACACATCTATGATGAGCTGTCAAATGCTCCCACAAGTCAGCCTGGGCTTCTGATTCATTCCTACTGCTGCCCCACATGGGTCTTCTACTGAAGAGATGCCCAGTTGGCACCGGAGCAACCTCTGCCCCCAACTGTCGTTTGATCCCTTCTCAGGCCTCCATTGCTACGGCTTCTGCCTCTGCTGCTCAGCCCAAATGATCACCAGGCAACCCCCTCCCCCTCCCTGTAGGGGCCACAGTCTCAATGCTGATGTCTAAGTTCCCTGGGCTGTCATCCAAGGTCACTCAGGACAAACTGCTTCTTGTCTTTAGACACCCACCACCAACTTTTCCCATCCTCTCTTGAAATAAATTCTGTCCTCTCTCCCCTTTTCCACCTACCTTTAGGTTTAATCAAAACTTCATCTGTCCCAAGAAGCCTTCTCTTCTGTTACTCATTGAGACTCAGTTGCTTTGTTTTCTCTCAACAGCTATAACTTTTATTTATGCCCTCTGCTTTTGACACTGAAATGATGTCTTAGCTGAATTTTAAAGGCAGGGTTTCAATCCTTCTATAAACTTTGTAAATCTTAGCATTTAAATGAGTATTTTGACTCATTTCTCTTAAAGGTTAAATAAAATGCATATTACTTGGGGCAAAGGATTAGGGAAGAGGAAAAATAGAAAATGATTTTGTTTTAAGTATAAATTCTTTTTTTTATATAAGTATACCTACTGGTTATGAAGTGATGGGCTAAATATAGTCTAAATTTATTTCCAAATTGTTGATGACTCTCTTTTCCCAACTATTTCAAAAGGATTCTTCAAAACCCCAAGTCAAGAGACTGGGACATATCAAGGCAAAAGCAATGCCAGCAGGAATGATGGTTGAGATTTAGCTTCTTCTCTAAATGCCTAGGTCAGCAGCACAAATACTGGCTTACTCGACTTCTTGTTCCCAGGGACAAACCCAGGTGCATGTAAAGTTTTTGAGACATCTGTTCCCTGATCTGGAGGAGTCTGTCACTACTTTGACCAATAGAATACAGTGAAGTAACCCTCTTATATAGAACTTTGTAGCTCTCAGAGTGATTAATCTCATTTGCTCTTTATAGCCCCCTTCCTCCTTATCCCCCTGAAGAGGCTAATATTGTAACAGAGAAGTTGTGTACTCTTTAGGACTCAGTCCAGAATCATTATTGAACCAAACTCATGTGCATGATGTTCCATGATTTCCATGGTTCCCTTCTAAATCAACTAGAGTGCAAATATTGTAGTCCTGTGAAGCATTTCCCTTTGTGAATGAAGAGAAGCAATTTATGGCTGTCAGCCTCCATGTGCAATGCCACCACTAGTCTTTGGTTATTTCCTCTGTTCTACCTCACACCCCTAGCAGGCTGTCTGATCCTTCAGGGACTGTGAGAAGAGAAAAACAATCACAACAGGGGAGTGGATGTGGCTCAAGCAGTTGAGCGCTTGCTTCCACATGGGAGTTCACGGGTTTGGCTATGCTGCCTCCTAAAAACCAACCAACCAAACAAAAAACAATAAGCAAACAAATGAAAACACTAACTCAGGGGAGCCCATGTGGCTCAATGGTTGAGCGCCAGCTTCCCACATACACGGTCCCAGTTTCAATCCCCAGCCCCAGTAACTCAAAAAGAAAAACAAAACAAAACAAAACAAAGTATTATCTTCTTTTTGGGAAGAATCAATCCCTTTCCATGTTCCCAATGCATTCCTTTTCAAATTTTTATTTGTGTGTGCGTACATGTCTATACACAACAACTTTACCCATTGGAATCCTATACAGCCACAGTGGATCTACCAGATGGAGTGAAGAGGTGGTCTCTTTATTGACAAAGGTTTTATTTTTTATCAGATTCTTTTTTTCTTACTTTTCCTAGGATGTTTCTAAACTCTGGTTTGCAATCCTTAAAAAGAAAAAGGTACAACTTTGGGCCCATTTAAATTATGGGAGGGCTTGATCAGCCAAAATATTGGCACCTAATAATTTTAGCATGTTTTACTGGAAATTTTTTCTTACATAAATGAAACATATAAACCAGAAGCTTGAGAAAATGACTTAAAGTTTTGTTGAACATGAAAAGGAATGGAAAAATTTCATTTCTAACTTGGTGGAGTGTTTCATGTATTCTGACATTCTCTGAAAAGGTTTTCTTTGCTTATTTTTGTACAATTTTGTCCTTAATAGTTTTTGTTTGTGATAATCTTCTAACTGCATTGAATGATGTGAACACTATGACAATCTCAATAGATGGTCTATTACATTATGACACATTCAATAAGTTGCTAAAAAGCATGTAATTGAATTTTGTATACGTGTTTTAATAAATAAAATTAGTAGGGGAAAAAAAAAGAAAGAGACCTGCAACTTCCACTTTCTGTCTCTTGCAACTTTCACACTTGGAATTGATCCACCTTACCATGAAGATGCCCAAGTAGTCCCATGGAGAGACCCACATGGAGAAGAACCAAGGCAGGTGGCTGAGAGTTCTGGCTGAATTCCCCAGCTGGCAACCAGCACAAACTTGCCACCACATGGATGAGCCATCATGGAAGTGGAACCTTCAGCCATGGTCAAGCCTTTCCAGCTGGCACTGCATGAAACAAAGATGAGCTGTCCATATAGAGCTTACCCAGATTTTTCAGCAAAATGAATGATTGTTTGGTGTTTTAAGACACTAAACTTTGACTGGTTAGGAGGCTATAGCCAACATAACACAGCTAAAATGAATTCTTGTCTTTCTAGTTGAATTCAGAATTGGCTGAGTTGACCTGACAATGTTCATGGTGTACATTGCACAAAAAAATATACCAAAAAAGTGGATGTTTTCACATTCAGAGTTTTTGCCAGAAGAAAATATCAATTATACAGAAAGCATCTGGTCAACTTCTCAGGAAAATGATTACAAAGTAGTGTTGCTTTAGTTTCTCATATATACTCTGCAAGGTGGAAGGAGAGCATGGATGCCATTAAACACTCCCCTCCCATCAGGACAAGGCATAATAATACAAGTTGCCATTAGAAATGGGGTCTAAGGGAATCAGTTCTTAGGCTGGAGAGGATGTTTGGATACTCACAGTATTTCTACCCTTTTGGGTCCTGGGAGGGAATGTGGTGGCATTCTACATTCAACAAATACTTAGTGAGTATTGATTATGTTCAGACATCATGCTAAGCTTAAGGGTATAGCAGTGAACAGAGCAGATCCTGTCTCATTTTCTTGGTGCTTCCATTCAGGTAGGACAGATAGACATTAAACAAATAACTATATACCAAATAACTGCATAATAACAACTTTGCTAAGTGCCATGGAGGAAAAATACAGAGTGTAGCAGAGGGTATATGAACAGAACCTAATCTGAACTTGGCAATGAAAGACGTCCTCCCTGGGAAATGACAAGCTTTGAAATCTTTAAAGGGTAAGCAAGAACTAGGTAGGTCTAAAGGGGGGTGGGGCCTCTTTCCAGTGAGAGCAGCCCCTGTGAGGTCCTGGGGTGGGACAGAGAAATGGAGCCTTGGGTAATAATGAGAAGCTCTCTGGCAGAACAGAGGGACCAAAGTGGAGGGTGATGGGGTATAATGCTGCACAGTGAGTCAGCGGCTAGATCATATAGTCTTTTTAATCCATGATAATAATTTTGAACCTTAATTCTAAAAGTGAGGTGACACCCATGACTAGTTTTAAGAAGTGAAATGATTATATTGGTGTTTTTTTATTTCTTATTTTTTAAAGATATTTAGATTACATAAATGTTACATAAAAAATATAGGGGATTCCCATATGCCCCGCTCCCCACACCACCCATTTACCCATATTAACAACATCCTTCATTACAATTCTGTAGGTTATGGCAAGATATATAATGGCCTGTATCTGTCATTGCAATGTCATTCAGGACAATTCCCAAGTCCTGAAAATTCCCCCATATTACACCTGTTTTTCCTCTCCCTGACCTCAGAACCTCCAGTGACCACTGCCTCCACATCAATGATATGTTCTTCCATTGCAAGAATCACAATTAGTCTTTAGTAGGATAACAGTAAGTCCGCTCTAGTCCATAGTTCATTCCCCAATCCTGAGGATTCTGGAATGGTGATGCCCACTCTACCTCTAATTGAGAGGGGGCTTCAGTCCCATATGGCCGATGGATGGGACTCTCTTGCTTGCAGTTGTAGGCTCTCTTGTTCCTTGGTATGGTGGTTGTCCATCATCACCTCCTTGTTAGTTGTCTTGGGTGAGTTCAATGAACTGGAGAGTAGGTACTGCAACTCTGTTGGGGCTCATGAACAGCCCAAAGATTCAAGTCTCTTGTACTTACACCTACCAACTCCAGCACCAACTATAGGTTCAAATAGAATGGACAGAAGAGCCATGTGTAGGGAAACCACAACTGAGTCCAATTCTGTCACACTGGGGAGGACAAACCCCAAAGTGGGCCCACTGGCAAAGCTCCAAACTCATGAGCTATCTGCCTTGACCATAGTGGCTGGGTGTCTCCAGAGCCCTCAGGAGCCCTGCTATTTTGAGTTGTATCTAATTTGGCAGTCAATGAGATCCTGCTGAGATGTGCATAAGCATAACCTGACTCATTTTGAAGTCTCTTAGCCACATAAACTCACTTGTCTTTACCTTTTCCCCCTTTTGGTCAAGGTCTTTTTCCAGTTCCATTGCTAGTTGGTGGTAATCCCTCAGTGCCAGGGAGGCTCATCCCTGGGAGTCATGTCCCACACCAAGGGGAAGTTATTGCATTAATATGCTGAGTTCTGCTTAGACAGTGGACACATTTGAGCAACAAGGAGGTTCTCAGAAGGTAATGCTTAGGCATCCTATAATACTAGGCTAAGTTTCCATTTCAAGAGTAAAGTTCATAAACACAGTCATCATATCAATATCAATGGACCAGGAAGCGGGTGTGGCTCAATCAATAGAGCTCCCATTTACCATATGGGAGGCCCCGGGTTCACTTCCCGGGGCCTCCTTGTGAGGGCAGGCTGGCCCGCGCGGCATGGTGGGCTGATGCAGCAAGACCTCACAGCAAGGGGGAGATAAGCAGACACGGAGAAAACACACAGCCAAATGGACACAGCAAACACAAGCAGCAAGGGGGGGATAAATGAATAAATAAATAAATCTTTAAAAAATAAAAAATAAATAAATAAAGAGAGAAAACTTATTAAAAAAAATATATATATGTATATATCAATGGACCATCCTCCTTCACTAGCCATTGCCTCTGTACTTGGGGGATTCTTTCTGTTCCATTAAAGAATGTGGCAGATCTCCCCAGGATGGGAATTCAATATTGTTTCAGTTATTGTGTGAATCTCCACTCATCGTGACAATGACTTATGATAGTTTGAACACATTTATATGTCTTATATGTACATCCAGGTGAACCTCCTCCCATGCATCCCCCATCACTGACACCACCCACAAATGGTCCTCCCCTGGTAACCCTTCTGTGACCCAAAACTTCTTCAAAAATGAAGCCAATAAACTAGCCAAATACAATTAATAAGAAAATGAAATAATAATGATAGTTTTAAAAATAAGAAATAAAATTTTTAAAAAATTTTTAATTAAAAAATTTGGGATAATGAAAAAATATAAAAATGTTTTGCCTTTCATCACTGTAAGATCTCTTGTCCTATATGTACAGTGACATTTTCTTCCATTTATCCCCCGAATGTCTTACTTTTTTCATCTTGTCTTCAAAGAAGTTTTAGGTCACAGCAATGAGCTAGAGTCTAGAAGATAAGTTTATAGGAAATAGAAAGGGAGAAAAAGGCTGTGAGTCAATGCCCATATGGGCAAAATCTACAATAAAGTGGAAGTGTGTATTATGCAGTGGAGGGGCATGACAGTGGTACAGCGATACTATTGGGTTAGGTGGTACAGGTGTGTCAGGAGGGTAGGGTGCGGAGAGGGGGTTGGATTGTCCGTGGAACTGGGAGGAGGGTTGGAGGAGGGAGCAGGTGAACACTGGGGATTGGTGGGTACATGGTTGAAACTACAATGTTGGGAATGCTCTTTTGGCAATGTGGCAAGTGAGGGTTACTGGTTTAGGGCATTGGATGTGGGGGGCATTTGGGGCAGGGCGCACCTGGGGCAGGCCTCTAGGGAGTTCATCTTTTTAAACATTTATTTATTTATTTCTCTCCCCCACGCCCCCATTGTTGTTTTGCACTTGCTGTTTGCTCTCTGTGTGTTCTTCTGTGTCTGCTTGTCTTCTCTTTAAGCAGCACCAGGAACCGATCCTGGGACCTTCCAGAATGGAGAGGGTGCTCAATCTCTTGCACCACCTCAGCTTACTGGTCTGCTCTGTCTCTTATCGTCTCTCTTCTGTGTGTCTTTTTGTTGCATCATCTTGCTGTGCCAGCTCTCTGCGCAGGCCAGCACTTTGTGAGGGCCAGCACTCCTGCACAGCCGGCACACTGTGTGGCCCAGCACTCCACGTGGGCCAGCACTCCGCACAGGCCAGCACTCCATGTGGGACAGATCTCTGCTGGGGCCAGCTTGCCTTTCACCAGGAGGCCCTGAGAATCGAACACTGGAACCTGGATATGGTAGACGGGAGCCCAATTACTTGAGCCACATCTGCTTCCCAAGTGTTTATCTTGTCATAGTGTGTTATATCAATGGGTGGAGACTCACATAATGAGTGGGAAGGTGTTGGACTCCCATCCTGGGGAGGCCCACTATGTTCTCAAATAGAGGGGCGAGAGTCTCTCGAGAGCATGGGCGATGCCTAATATGGGAGGACAGACCAGTGTGTCAAGCCCTCAGTGAGGTTGCAAGTAACTAAGAATCTGGTGCTGCAAACAGTGAAGCCTAGTGGTTGCTGTGGGTCCTGAGGGGAGGGGGAGGGAGGAATAGAATAGATGGAACAGGCGGCATTTTGAGGGTGATGAAAGTGTTCTACATGATCTTGCAATGATGGACACAGGCCATGTTAAGTTTCATCAAAATTTATAAAATGTACGGTCCAAAATGTAAACCATAATGTAAACCATTGACCATGGTTGGTAGCCATGTTTCAATATTTGTATATCAGTTGTAACAAATATACCTTCCACATGTAAAATGTTATTAATAAGGGAAGGGGGGAAAGGGGGAGGATTTTGGATATATGGGAGTCTCCTATATTCTATACATGAGTTTGCTGTGATATATTGGTGTTTTTTAAAGATAAATCTCATAAAGAAAGGTTTTGGGGTGATGTCAAACGTGAACTAGATATACTGTTTAACAAAGGAGTGTTAATAGGAGGGGAAACTGGGCAATGGTAATGCCTGAGGTCACCACTCTTAATCCAAGCTTAATCCACCATAGCTTAATCCAAGGTTCTTTCCAGCTATTAAATTCTAAGTGATTCTGTGTCCATGGTAAGTGAAGCATTTCCTATAGGCAGCAGACGGCTGCAGCTTGCTCAGGACTCTTCTGTTTCTTGCTATGGGAAGAAGAGTGTGACATGGGGCAGGTAGCAAGAACTGGTTGAGACTGTGCTGTCCCCTCCACATAAAGCAGGGCAAAGTAGCAGATACCCTCCTGCCCAACACTAAAGAAATTGAACTGATTATTCCATAAGTGGCATTTTCTTTTTCAGTATCAAACTCATCAATGTCCTGCTGTGGTGGCAAGAGACACTAAATTGCTCCTTTCTGATGAGATAAAACTGAACACCTGCACTTAGGTCCATAAATAACTGAGGGTTATTTTCCCTGGGGATTGAGTTGTTGGTCTTAATGCTCACACTAGACTCTAACTTAGTTGATTACACCATGTCTGTCTAAATTACCTTAGTAATTTCAGGAAAAAAAGCTGTGGTTTGGACAAAGAAAAAATGTATTTTAAGAGGCACAAGTTTATACCTGAACTAAGACTTTTGACTGGACACCTCCATATGTACAAAATTCAAGAAACTATATCTTCTGAAGATTTCTAACCCTTTATGTGCATGAATATACATAGCCTCAAATCTGTTGTGCTTTTGGTGAAACCAGTATAGGTTCATGTTTATTATCAATTTAATTTTACTCATAATCAAACAATCATTATTGAATGATAACCTTATGTTCTAAAACTATACTAATAATTATCTTATACCTGATCACTTTTAAAATATTACAAAGATTGTTGTTTCCACTGCTGCACCACCCTTAGATCTTATTCATCAGCCTGCTGAACTGTTCCTTTATCAGAGATATCCCTAAATTTTCTTATATCCTTGTTTTTAACTGTTGTGGCTTGCTGAATCAAAGCACCTGAATTCAATACAAGTTCAATGTAATTTCCTTCAAGAATTAACTCATCTTTCTGGGCTTGACATACTGAACAAGTAACACCTGGCCTCATCTGAATCCTGCATATATATATATTTTAATTTTATTAAAGTATATCATTCGACATGAACATATGTAAACAGTAAGTGTGTAGTAAAAGTTGTGAACTTACAAAACAAACATACATAACATCATACAGGGCTCCCATACATCAACCCACTACCAATACCTTGCATTGTTGTGAGACATTTGTTACAAATTATGAAAGAATATCATCAAAATCTTACTACAAACTATAGTCCATATCTTACATTTGGTGTATTTCCTCCCAGCCCACCCTATTATTATTTTTTAAATATATTTTTATTACAGAAGTTGTGAACTTACAAAACAATCATGCACATGTGTAGAATTCCCATATAACATCCCTTCATCAACATGCCACACCATGGTGGAACATTTGCTACAGATTATGAGATAACATCATCAGATAATTACCACCAACTATGGTCTATAGCATACATTTGGCACACTTTTTCCATAACCCCCCCCCCATTATCAACACAGTACATCTTTGGAATAGATGCATGATTATTACAGTATTGCAGTTAACCACAGTCCATATGTCATACCAATTGTATTTTTCCCATGTGTCTCCACATTCCCACTACCCTGCAATAGTGACATACATCTGGTCTAGCTCACAGAAGGACACTCTTGCTTCTGTACCATCAACCACAATTCTCACCTACTTCTGGGTTCACTGTGTTATTCAGTCCCTAGATTATTCTCTAGCTTTCCTTCAATTGACATTTACATCCATAGACTACTCTTTACAGCCACATTCCCATTTACAAACCAGCTGCTACTCACTATAATGTGTTACCATCAACTCTAAACATTTCCACATTTTTACAGTAAAGTTAATTAAAACTTCTGCATACATTAAGCATCAGTACTCCTCACAGCCCTCCTTTTATCTCCTAATAACTTATACTCTAGGTTTTAACTCCATGAGTTTATTCTTCATATTTAGTTCATATTAATGAGACCATGCAATATTTGTCCTTTTGTGTCTGGCTTACCTCACTTAGCATAATGTCTTGAAGGTCATCCAGGTTATCATATGTGTCCCAATTTCATTTCTTCTTACCGCAGCATAGTATTCCATCATATGTATATACCACATTTTGATTATCCATTCATTGGTTGGTAGACAGTTGGGTTGTTTCCATCTTTTGGCAATTGTGAATAATGCTGCTATGAACACTGTGTGCAGATATCTATTCGTGTCACAATTTTCAATTCTTCTGGATATATTTGTAGTAGAGGAATTGCTGGTCATATGGCAGTTCTATATTTAGCTTCCTGAGAAACTGCCAAACTGCCTTCCACAGAGGCTGCACTATTTTACAATCCCACCAACAGTGAAGGAATGTTCCTATTTCTCCACATTTTCTCTAGCACTTATTGTTATCTGTTTTTTTTTTTTTAAATAATGACCATTACATGTGGTGTGAGATGATATCTCATTGCCGTTTTGATTTGCATTTCCTTAATACCTAGTGATACAGAGCATTTTACATGTGCTTTTTGGCTATTTGTATTTCCTTTTTGGAGAAATATCTATTTAAATCTTTTGCCCATTTTTAAATTAGATTGCTTGCTTTTTTATTGTTGAGTTGTATGATCTCTTTATATAGAATGGAAATCAAACCCTTATCAGATATGTGGTTTCCAAATATTTTCTCCCATTGAGTGGGCTTCCTTTTCACCTTTTTGATGAAGTCCTTTGAATCACAGAAGTGTTTTAAGTTTGAGGAGGTCCCATTATCCATGTTTTCTTTTATGGCTTGTGCTTTCAGGGTTAGGTTTAAGAATCCACCACCTACCACCAGGTCTTGAAGATATTTTCCTACATTTTCTTCTAGGAGCTTTATGGTTCTTGTTTTTATATTTAGGTCTTTGATCCATTTTGAGTTAATTTTTGTATAAGGTATGAGATAGGGGTCCCCTTTCTTTCTTTTGGCTATGGATATCTAGTTCTCCCAGCACTATTAGTTGAATAGATTGTTCCCTGCAGATATATTTTTCACCCAAGAAATTTAGGATTTCACCAAGAGACCCACTGTCCTGAACAGCAATGTTGATGGGGAATTGAGCATACACAGACCGCATCTTGTAACAGAAGCTCAGTGTAAAACCCTTGATCATGTTCTGTACATGACTACAGATATTATTAACTGTAGCCAGTTCCTTTCTATCTCCCCACAATTTGTCAACCCAAAGCCTCTTCTTTTTCTTCCCAAGAAGAGTGAGTTCTACATTGATGTGATTGAAGAATGTTTGCCCATTTCCTCTGGAGCCCTTCACAATAACTGTATGTCCCTTCAGTGTGATGTCAACATTTTCTATAATGTCTACCATCTGGTTGTTGAGAGTGGTCTTCATTCTCATGGTAGATGCAGCCCTGGTCACTTTTTAAGAATTAATCTTGCCCATCCCAAATCTACTTTCCTAATGTAATTAATTCAGAATCACTTCTATTCTGGGCAAATGGGACATAGTTAGGAGCTCTTTTTGTATATGAAAATTCTTTCTCTTCTAAACCCAGCTTTTCACTTTTCTGGTGGCCTTTCACATAAGTATTTATAAATCTGCTATTACAAAAAGTGAGGAATTTTGTTTCCCATCTTCACATCTTCCTTAGATGCTTGGCCGTAGAAATATTTGGACAGTTGAATGACATTTCACTTTTCATTCAGAACTCTAGAATTGTATAGACAAACCTTTTTTATTTCTCTTTACATTAAAGTGACTTATAGTAAAATGGCGATGCCTAACACCTAGCACTTAGAATCTGACTTCCTAAGAGCTTTCTCCAATATCTCTCTCTCATCTTCATATCTAGTTCATCTGGGATTTTTCTGTCTCACTACAAGCTTATGAATAGGTACTTCATTGCTCCTCCTGTTTCCCTGTCCAATCACATGAAATGTTCACCAGAAATCAGAGTTGTTGATGGTTCCCTCCTCTTTTTTGTCCCTATTTCAAATTTCACAGCTCAACCATCGAGATCCCCATTATCTGGCTTCCACACATTATCTCCCACTATTCCTTAAGATAACCTTATTTTTCCAAATCTGTTTTCCTTTGGCATATACTCCCACATCCCCTATAACATGTGCATATAACACACATTTATTTTAGCTGCATGACTTAATTCATGCAATACTCAATTTCCATTTATCCATTATTTCAGATCTTGAATCTATGTTCATGGCTTGCTAAAAGCCTGCATCCTATATGAAGCCTTATCTGACCCCTCCAACCCACACTGGTAGTGAAGGAAAATATATGGTTCTACCTGCAGAAGGGGATAACAATGGGAATCTAGCCAATTTCTATCACAGAATCAGGAAAAAGCTCAAAAATTTGAGGCTGCACTCACTGCTGAAAGGGGAGTGAGGCATGGGGCAGAAAACGGAGACATTGTTTGGAAGATTGCTTGAAGTTCAAAGACCCATGCCATGTACTCCCGTCACTACTTTTCCATCACCCCAGCAGGACACTGGGGTTCTGCACAAAAATTAAACTAGAGAGGCTCTAGAGCAGGGGACACCTGGCACATCTGAAGGCAAGGGAGAGCTTTCATCCTGAAAATAGGAGAATAAAGTGAAATTATACCCGCTGAAATGAGACTACTGAGTGACTTTGCATCCTGCAATCTCAAGAATGCTGTGAGATAGGTCTGTATCCCACCCAGAGGGTTGGAATAGTCTTCTCTATAGAAAACAAATAATCCCAGAGAAAAAAAATCTATTGCATTTATAGAATCCTCCAATGAATGGCCAGGTTTCTGCCTAATCCCTTTATTGTGAGGCCTACCAGTGAAAAGTTCTACTCAAGCATGCAGGTTCCCAATCAGCATTTTACTAATTTTAGGAAAGTCCCTCATTGAAAAAGAGATGAAAACAACTATATAGATTGAAAGGAACTGCAAGGAAACAATGATAGTGTTGAGATTATAAGGAAACATCAAAATAACTATGATCATTTCCTTGAAGAAAAATTAGGTATTACATATACTAAATAATAGGATGCTATAATAAAAAGAAACATGCAAATAACAAGGAAAAAAACTTTTGGGGTGTAAAAATATGATATTTGAAATTTTAAAAATTGAATATAATTTTTGGATTTAGCATTGGTGAAATATTTCAAAAATTATAAAGAACAAAGAGATTGAAAAATGATAGAGTCCTCCAAAACATGAAAATCACAAGATCAATATGAGATGTCCAATGTCCAAACTTTGAATCTCAGAACAAAGAGAAGAGAGGAAATTTAATGAAGAAGATGATGATGATAAAAATTACCCTGATCTGAAAGGCATAAGTTTCCAACTTGAATGAGCCCTCCAAGAGCCCAGCATCATAAGTGCTGTCATGTGAGCCTCCATCAAAGCATATTGCGATGACATTTCAAATAATAGGAATACAAAGAAGATCTTAAATCCTTCCAAAGAGAATAAAAACACATCTCATATAAAGGATCAAGAATCAGAACGGCATTAGACTTTTCAACTGCAACACAAGAAGCTAGAATTTAATGGAGCAAAACCTTCAAAATTTTGAAAGAAAATCAATTATCAGCCAAGTTATTTATCAGTTATGAAATTAAAGAAAGTAATTTTAAGACATAAATAGTCTTTAAAAATCCCAACAAAATAAAGCTTCCCATATGTTCTTTTACATGATTTGCTATTAAAAGATCTGCTCCAACAAAATAAGGAAATAAATCCCCAAAGGAGAAAAACATGTCTCAGAATGACAGCTCCACCAGGCCTCAAGGGTGAACAGACTGGATTAGGAGAGCGGTTATCAAGGAAGACCTTAAACGCAAAGATCAATTTGCATCTGGCTGCATTTTTTAAAAAAAGCCAAAATGTATAGTACTAGAAGCAGCTTCTGTTTCAATTGCTGTGTAAACTTGGCTGGGTCTACCCAATCACTATAAACACATCTATAGATAAAACGTGGCAAATGGCAAACTCTAAAAATAACATGAAAACAAAACAAAATAGATTAGTAATGTTCTGTAACAGTTCAAGCTCTTGTTTTACAAATCCAAGTTGTTTTGCTCAATTCAACAGAGATTTTGTTTATTTGTACCCTTCTCCCAGCAGGTTTGCCTGTGTACCCATTCTGCATGTAAGCCCGTAGCTAATGCTGTGACAGACACTGATGAGACTTTGGCCCCTGCTTAATCATCTCTCCAATTATGTACTGCCTATGACCTTCTGTTCCTGTTATCAGAGTTCACTGACTTTTCAATTCCAGAGCTCTCTTCAGCTCCTTTAACAGGAGAAAGGGTGTCTGGAATGTCAAAATTTTACCTATGCTAGGAGCATGTCTTTAACAAGAACCAGGCCTCTCCCTCCCACTTCCTATCTCCCCCAAAGAAAACCGATCCCACCAAAACAGGCAACCACTACTTAAATTTTCATCATTTCAAGAGTTCTTCCAGCTGTTATTCTCAAAACCCTTGGGGAAGCAGGGAAGTGAGAATGATTAGGAACCTTGTCAATAGAAATTACATCAGTTTATTTTTAATCTCCTGATCAGAGGGAAAAAAACAAATAATGCTAGGCACTGTGGGTTTGGCTGTCTCGTAGAGGAGTTAATGTGGACACATCTGATTACCTTAAAAATCATTCTTGTCTCTTTATCTTTTAGTGAGGTTGTCATGTCGATCAATCAGACAAAATTAACCAAGGGCTGCATGCACCAACTTCATTTCCTTCTGTTATTCTGTCAGTTTAGAAATATCTTTACTTTTGAAATAAATCAAGGTTAGTATTTTTTATTTTTAATTTTAATTTGATAGTATCATTTATACCTATTTATGTGTGAATAAGGTAGGTATTTATAAGCTTTTGCTGTATAGGTAGAGTGTAAATGATAGCAGGTTTTGGTGCTGTAATTAGTTTCCAGTAGGTAAGTACAATGAACACTTCTTCCTTGGTAGAAAATTAAATTAAAAAGCCCAAAAGCTTTTGGAAGTCCAACACTGTGTGGCTCAATATAATACGTTATTATTTTGTAGAGTTACCACACTTCAGTGACTATTGGGCTGGGAGCAAAGAAACCTTAGTTGATTATGAATTAAATATACAAATTTAGGAAAATCACTTAACCTTTCTGGGCAATAAAGGGTGAACAAAATTATTTCTAAGACCATTTCTAGCTCTAGCAGTATGTGATTTTACAATTTCTATGCTTGTGATACAAATTTGCCAATTGTTTATGAATTCCAAAAATAGATATTGGATTATGTTTATAAACTGGCCTGTTCCTCTGGGCATATTAGATTATTTTGGTTTCAGAGTTTTTACTTTTACTTGATTAAATAATAATTAAGGCTTTGATTGGGCCACTGTCAGTAGGACATTGAATCTCTATCCACCAAGAGAAAACAACATGGGAGAGGAGTTTTGATGTTAGAGTTTTGATCCTGGAGCCTGGGAAGTAAGCACACAGAGAAGCAGATATGTGAGGAAAGAGAGAAGGCTCCATTAGACAAGGCAGAGGCCCTGGGAAGAGATATGAGCCGTTTGCCTGATAGTCTACAGCTGGCCTTGTGGAGCGAGAAGAGCAGCTGAGCCTGGAGAAAAAGGAGCTCCAGGAGAGAGACAAGATTTGACCCAGCCTGCAGATGAGATTGGAAGAAGCTTGGACCATGGTGCTTTAGGAGAAAGAGGAAGACTGAACCCTCTAAGACATCACTTACCATCTTGCCTCAACACGTGGCAGCAGATTCTGGTTGACAAAGTACCTCTTATGGTACCTTGAGTTGAACTCTTCAGGGCCTTGTGACTGTAAGCGTCTATCCCAAATTAATACCCTTTATAAAAACCAACCGATTTCTGGTATTTTGCATCAGCACCCCTTTGGCTGACTAATAGAGAATTCTTACTTGAAAAAAAGAAAAATTAAAGAAAATGAGAAAAAAAAAAGCAATAAAAAAGAAGTCTTCCTTAAGAAGCTAATACAAGTGATTAGCTTTACATTAATAACCAAGGCAAAATGATTTATGTGTTGCTCAAGGAAACTATTGTAAGTATAAAGAAACATGAGTTGAAAGGGATCTAGTTCCAAACTGTTTCCATTTTGAGTATCATTTTAAGCTTTGAATCTTATAATTCTTTATTAATATAATAATATTGGGCTCATACTTAAATAGCAATTTCATTTCCTAACCCTCCTTCCTCCACTATTTAATAATAGGAGCTATCACATGTAGAGGGCTTATTATGAGCCAGATTCTTAATATAAGCACTTTATGAACTTTTTCTCCTTTATTTCCCTCAGTATCCATATGAGCTTAACATTATTATCACAATGGGATAGCACAGTAAACGAGGGCATAGTAAGGCTGGATAATTGTTCAAGGTTCAAAGTCTTAAAATGAAAAAATGGCAGATTTTCAAACTGGGTTCATCAGACTCCAAAGCCATTCTCTTAACCTCTGTGCTATCTTGTTACTGTTTCTTCATAAATAATCATTTAAGTAGATACAAGTGCTATGATTTTCTCCGTTTTCTAGTACTCTGTAAAATCTTGGAAGACACGTTTTGTTTTGCTGAGTAAGAGTCTCACCATTACAAAAAGTAAGTATCCTGCTCTGATGGTTAGGCTAATGTGTCAACTTGGCCAGGTAATTGTGCCCAGTTGTTTGGTCAAGCAAGCACTGGGCTAATTGTAATACAAGGACATTTATGGGCTTTAGTCATCAGTGAGTTTACTGCATAGATGGCTGATTACATCGTAGGAGCAACAAGGGAGATTGCCGTCAGCAATGAGCTTATCCAAACAGTTGAATGCCTTAAAAGGGGAAGTGATTTCAGCATTCAGAGAGAATTTCCCAGCTCGTCTTTGAACAGCCAACATCTCCCAGAAACTCATCAAGGACCTTCACTGGACTTTCATTGGAGCCCCTGGTTTGCAGCCTGCCTGTGGAATCTGCACTTGTGCACCCCCATGGTCATGTGAGAGACTCTTATAAAATCTCATACTATTTACAGATATCTCCTGTTGATTCTGTTCCCTAGAGAACTCTGACTAATATCTTTATATATAAACACAGTAACCATAAAATAAAGATGTTCCTTTGCCATTTATGTGAATCTAAGATCTTCTGAAAAAAGCAGAAAATAAAACAAAAGACTTGATTGCCATTGTCTATTTGAAGAATATTTTTTTTCATGGATCATATGAAACTACTTTCTTGAGTACAGGCGCAATCAATGACAAGGTAGCAGTTAGCAAGTTTTCAGAAGGCACAGGTCTCTTCCACATTCAAACCAATAAAGTGATGTAAATACCTGGTTCCAAAAGTAAAGATAAGTTCTCTCATAGTCAGCTGACAAGTTTCATTTGTACCATTCAAGTGAAAAAATAAAAATTAAATCTTACATTTTATGTAGTCCATGTTTTCTGGGACATATCAGCAATGTATTGAGAACATTAAGAACTTTAGGATACAATATCTGTGTTTCTCTGGCTCCATCCCTTTTCAGGAAAACCAGACTCCTCAATTTACTATCCTCTCCACCTGCTATTTCCTTATATTCTCATTTTCCATCTGATATACTCTCTTTGAAGTCCCAATTTTGTGAATCCTGATCTTGTTTTCCCTCTTTTCTTTTACTTCACTGTTGGAAACCAAAAGAAGTACTGAGTAAGGAGGGCCTGGGATAGGCCATTTAGAGCAGAACAATGTTCAAGACTTGAACGTGGCCCAACACTGTTCATGTGGAGACTACAGTGACATTTGGGGTCAAAGAATATCTTATACTCAGGGCTTATTACCCTTGATTATAAAGGTTATAGGTGGCTAGTCTCAGACTGAGAGAGTCTAAACTTGGTTATACTAGTTGCAAATACTAGATTATGAAATGAATAATTAAATAGTATATTTGAAAAACCATAATATGCATAAATTACTAACATAAAATATGTCATACATATTACATAGCAATTGCTTAATATACAGTTGCATGAAATTAGATGTATAATAATGCATTTTTAAAAGGCTAAAGCACTTATATATTCATTCAGCAAATATTTATTGAAGGCTTGCTGTGTTCCAGACATTTAAATCATTTGTAGAAAGATATGATTACAAACATTTCCTGCCATGCTATGTGCTTTTGAGCAAGTCATTAATCTCTTGAGCTTTGGTTTTCATATGAAAATGGAATTGTACTAGATTATCTGTAAAGGTCCTTCAAAACTTCTATGATTTTTTAATGGTTCAATTCATTTCATATTTTAATAATTTTTGTTTCTACTCTTTGATATCTTTAACTTGTACAGAATCCATGATCCTGATTAAAAAGTCCAAACATTTGGCTCTTTTTTCAATCTGCTGTAAGGATGCTTACAGACTTAGAGACATTAAATTTTTATAGGTCATAGACTAAATTTGGAAAATGGCAAGCTTTAAAGTAGCTACTACTTTAAGATTTAGTACCATACTTTCTGTTATCCCAATATAGTCCTTCTTAACATTTACTGTATACCTCTGAATATCCTCTGAACAGTCCACTTACCTTTTCAAAAGCACAGTAAAAGGGCACCATTGTGAAGTTTGTTTTCTATTTCTTTCCATTAAAATGTATTATTTTCAACATCTTGCTGTTTTACTTCTTTTTTCCTGGTGTTGAACACAATTACCACAATATTCTTATAATTCTGCTTTAAAGCTCTCCTCCCTGCTGAAAGCCACACTATATCGTTAACTCCACAAGGTCCAATAACATTTTTCCAAAACATGTTGTGACTGTCACCACTGGAGAGCAATGCTTTTAGGGGAAATGTGGAGTTGGTATGCAGCACATTCCATTCTTTCTTTCTTTCATTCTTTTCATCTCTCCTAATGTCAGGTAATTATTGAGTTGAAGTTTATTAGCTAATTGTGTCCATGCTGTGGTATTCAAGTACTTTCACTTATGTAGTTGACAGTAACTGGAGTTTTCTTTGATATAGTTATTTTTCTTCAGATTTGGGAGGTGAAACTACACCTTATTAATTGTGGTGCTTGGGAAACTAGCATGGCACTAACTAGAATGTAACCCATTGTAGTCATTAGGGAATTATTCCATGCATGTTGGGGAGTTACACTAGTTTTTTTCTAACAAGATAATCATCCAATAGGAACTACACTGAGATGTCCACAAATTGTGGACATTGTTTTTCCTGTAACAGAGGGAGCAAGATCAGGGGCCCAGACTTGAACTACTTGAACCAAATAAACTTGGACTCAGGTTCAAAACTGTGGCAACATTTTAATATGTCTAGTTTTTCTCCTCTCCATGGTTTCAGGAAACATATAACTTTTATTTCAATTCAAATTGCTTTTGCTGGGCACATACTTAGCAAACTGCTTAGCTTAGTTTATTTGATTTATAAATAATTTTATAAACTAAATCTTAAAACTTGGAGTTGATTTCACTGCTACCTTCAGTAAATGTTCTGTTGCATATTCTATTTTTGATTAAAGGTGCCATATGTTTAAAACACATACAAAAGGATCTCTTTGATAGAGATGAAAATTTACTAGACATATAAAACATGTTCATCAAGTCTTCAAATATCCTGAGACTCTATACTTGCCAGTACTCTAATTGGGATTTCATATAATGACTTGTTATCTGGCAAAGTTTGTCCTTATTAAACCCACATCTTAGGAATTGGGAAACACCAGACACTCAATAGGAACAAGGGGATCTTTTAGAACAATGTCAGGTGAAAAAAAGCAAAGCAAATTAAGGCATAAGAAAAACCTTATGATTATCTCTTTTTTCAGCTTTATTGAGGTATAGTTGACATGTAATAAGCTGCACATATTTAAAGCTTACATTTAATCATGAACTCATACATTATTCTCAAAAGTTTCCTCATATCCACCGGTCATCTCCTTCCTACTTCCCAACTTGCTCCATCTCTAAGCAACCACCAATCTTCTTTCAACCTAGACTGATAGCATGTTCTAGAGTTTTATACAAATGGAATCATGCAATATGTATTTTTGATCTGGCTTTTTTTCCACTCAGAAAATTGGATATTTGTCTGTGTAATTGTGTGTATCAATAGTTCATTGCTCCCTTATAGTTTTTTATGTAACATTTTATTTAATCTAAGTATCTTTTAAAAATAAAAAAATATATATTTTAAAAAATTAAATATAAAAAATATAGTTCATTGCTTTTATTAGTGAGTAGTATTCCACTATAAGGACATAATCTGATTTATTTATCCATTCACCTATTGATGGGCATTTGGATTTTTTCCAGTTTGGAGCTGTTAGAAATAAAGCTGCTATGAATTTTCATTTACATATAGTATAATATAGTATAAGATCCTTACAACAGTATAATTCCATTTCCCCCCTCCCAGTATTTGTCATACATTTTCCCTCCACATATATTTTGAACCTTACACTGCATTTTTATATATATATATAAATGGAAACATATATATATTTGCCTTTAGAAAGTCAATCACCTTTTAAATACATATATTTTTTATGAACAATTTATTGAAGTATATCATTCATACATGAACATACATAAACTATAAGTGTTCAGTAAACATCATGAACTTACAAAATAAAAATGCATAACATCATACACATCACCCCACCACAAATACTTTGCATTGTTGTGAAACATTTGTTAACAAATTATGAAAGAGCATTGTCAAAGTATTACTACTAACTGTAGTCTGTATCTTCCTCCCCTATACTTTTTTCCCCCAGGGATTTATTTACTTTTATCCATTTTTACTCCCCTTCCCCATTTTTGCTGTTTCTGTGTCCATTTGCTGGGCAACTCTCTGTGTCTGTTTCCTGCCCTCCCTTCTCATCCTACTCCTCTCTTCACTGGGATTCGATCCTTGGAACCTCTGATGTAGGAGAGAGGCATCCTACTGCCTTCACCACCTTAGTTCCTTGTTTTTCTGCACATCTCATCTTGGGTCTCCCTTGTGTCACTCTCCTGTTTCGTCATCATCTTGCTGCGTGGCTCGCGGGACCTGGCGGTGCACCTGCGCACGGGGCCTGGCTGCATACCCACGCGCAGGGCCTGGTGGCCGATGTGCCTTCTGTATATTTATTTTCTTTAATTTTTACTGGGAGGTCCCGAGGATTGAACCCAGGACACCCAACCATTTGAGCCATATCCATCCCCCTGCTATATCTCTTAAGGTTGACCAAAGATAGCTAGAGTTACAGTCTTTTCCCGTACAGGATGGTCATATAATAAATCAGGCTTAGTTTATCACCAGCATTCTAAAAACCAGACCTAGGGAGAAAAACTAGGTCTGGGGACACATGCATGCTTTCTAATATAGTGAATGTTTAGCCTACCCTGATTATCACAAAATCAGGACAGCAAGTAAATATATTTTTAAAATAATAAAAAAGTATTTTTATATTTACCCACATATTTACTATTACTAGTGCTCCTCATTCCTTTGTATAGATCCAGATTTTCATGTGGTATCATTTTCCTTCTGCATAAATGAATTCCTTTAGTATTTCTTATAGTGCAGGTCTTCTAATGATGCATTCTTTAATGTTTTGTATGCCTGAGAAGTCATTATTTTGCTTTCATTTTTTGAAAGATATTTTCACTGGTTATAGAATTCTAGGTTGACAGGTTATTTTTCTTTCAATACTTTCAAATATGTGTCATTGTTTTGTGGTTTACATTGTTTATGATGAGATTTCTGATGTTATTTTTATCTTTGTTCTCTCTGTAAAATATCTCTTTTCTCTGATTGAAGATTTTTCCCTTTATTGCTAGTTAAGCAATTTGATTATATGCCTTGGTTTAATTTTCTTCATGTATCTTATACTTGCAGTATATTGAGTTTCTTGGATCTGTAGCTTAAAGTTTTCACCATATTTGGAAAATTTGGGACCATTATTTCTTCAAATATTTTTCTGACTCCCACCTTCACTCCTCCTTTCTTTCCAGGACTCTAATTGTATGCTGCTCTGATTACATGTGGCTTGCAGTTTTCTCATAGCTCACTGATGCTTTGTTATTTTATTATTATCATTAGTCTTTTTCCTCTCTATGCTTTACTCATTTATTTTTAAAGGTTTATTTTTATTTATTTATCCCCCCTCCCCCCGTTGTCTGCTCTCTTTGTGTTCTTCTGTGTCTGCTTTTCTTCTCTTTAGGTGGCACCTGATCTTGGGACCTTCTGGAGTTGGAGAGAGGCGATCAATCTCTTGCACCACCTCAGCTCCCTGGTCTGCTGCATCTCTTATTGTCTCTCCTCTGTGTCTCTTTTTGTTGCATTATCTTGCTGCACCAGCTCTCTGCGTGGGCCAGCACTCCTGTGTAGGCCAGCACTCCTGTGCAGACCAGTTTGCTGTACAGACCAGCTTGCCTTTCACCAGGAGGCCCCGGGAATTGAACCCTGGACCTCCTATATGGTAGACAGGAGCCCAATCACTTGAGCCACATCCATTTCCCTATGCTTTATTTTAGAGAATTTCTATTGGTATATCTCCAAATTTAACTAATTTTTTCTTCTATGTCTAGTCTTTGCACTATCTACTCTTATCCAGGATATTGTTCATCTTTAAAAGTTTAATTTGGGATTTGTATCTTCTATGTCTCTACTTAACACACTCAACATTTCTTATCCTTCTTGAAGATATGGACCATAGTTATTATAACTATTTTAATATCCTTGGCTACTAATTCTATTTCTGTATTCTAATGTGGCCCCCCAAAGACCCATGCCCTTCTATAATTCCTTCTCCTTGAGTTCAGGCAGAACCTGTGAATATGATGGGATATCACGTGTGGATTAGGTTACACTATAAGACAAAAGTGGAGGGATTTTGCAGGTGTAGTTAAGGTCCCTAATCAGTTTGTATTTAGTTAATTAAAAGGGAAATTATGGGGAGTGTGTGTAGTGCCAGCTTCCCACATATGAGGTCCTGTCCCAGGGTTCAATCCCTGGCCCTAGTACCACAAATAAATAAATTTTAAAAAAGAGGAATTTGATTAGGCATGACCTAATCAGATGAGCTCTTAAAAGAGAGATTTTCCTGCAGGCTTTTAAGAAATAAACTATCATGTCGTCAGAGGGCCAAGTGTCTAGAACCTGAAGATGGCCTCGAGGAGCAGAGAGCAACCCCCCAGCTAACAGCCAGCAAGGATACAGTGACCTCAGTCCTACAACTGGAAGGAATTGAATTCTGCCAAATACCTGAATGAGCTTGAAATAGGACCCTGAGCCTCAGATGAAGTGATTTTAAGTTCAGTATCCTGAGTTCAACCTGGTGAGACCCTAAGCAGAGGATCCAGCTACTAGTATCCGGACTCCTGTCACAAAGGAACCGTGAGATAATACATTTGTGTTGTTTAAGCTTCTGTGTTTTTGGTACACAACAGACATCAAAAATGCTTCCATTGGGAAGCGGATGTGGCTCAATCAATAGGGCTCCCGTTTACCATATGGGAGGCCCCGGGTTCAATTCTTGGGGCCTCCTGGTGAAGGCAAGCCGGCCCACACAGCGCGGTGAGCTGATGCAGCAGAACGACCCAACAAAGGGAGACAAGCAGACACAGAAAGACACACAGCAGATGGACACAGCGAGCACAAGCAGCGGGGGGCGGGGGAAATAAATAAATAAATAAATAAATAAAATCTTAAAAAAAAAAAAAAAGCTTCCATGAGAGGAATGCAACTATGAACTAAATTAGACTTATTTATATTCTAGCTATGGAAGAACTTGTATCATTGATGCAAAGGCAGTGGTCACCAGAGGTTCTGAGGGGAGGGAAAGGGAAGAATAGGTGTAACATGGGGTATTTTTGGGACATTGGAATTGTCGTGCATGGCATTGTAAAGATGGATACAGGCCATTATTTATTTTGTCAAAACCTATAAAATTGTATGATGCAGAGTGTAGGCTATAGTGTAAACTGTAGAACATGGTTAGTGGCTATGCTTCAATATGTGTTCATCAATTGTAACAAATGTACCACACTAATGAAGGATGTTGTTAATGGGGAAAAGTCGGGGGAGGGGGAAAGGTGGGGTATATAGGAATCCTTTATACTTCTGATGTAACATTTATGTAATCTAAAGCTCCTTATATAAAATAAAATAAAACAAAATAAAATGCTTCCATGAGGAAGCAGTACTTGAAGGATGAGCAAGAGTTCAGCAAAAGGATAATAGGAAGAGAGAACACTTCTGATAGAGGGAATAGCGTATGCAAATGCTTGATGGGAGAAGGATACAATGGAGCATTCAAGGAACCAAAAGAATGCCAGAGGCTGGCGAGCAGCCACTCAGAAGGAAAAGGAATTGAGATGAGGCTGGAGAGGGAGGCCAGGTGCTGCAATGTTTGATCTTGCTCTTTTGTTAAGAGCACTGAGATCTCAGGATGGGTTTAAAATGTGTGTTGTAGAATGGAAAAGAGGCTCAGGTGACCAAGAGTGCTGACATAATCAGATATGGTCTTTTTGGAAAGATTACTCTAGCTACAACGTAGACTATGGGCTTGAAGAGAGCAACAGTGAGTGTGGAAACCATTTAGGAAGGAAATGTAGGAAGGAAAAAGTGGTAGTATAGAGTTGGGTAGTAGCAGTGGAGGCTGGAAGTGAACAGATTTTAGAATTATTTAGGAAAAGCCTTGGAGACAATCACATGTAGATACTGGGTAGAGTGTTGTAAGTACACGGCCAAAAATATAGGTCTGCATTGGAGAAAGACTCATTGACCTGTAGAGGGTAATTGAACGGATGAAATAATCTAAGGTACTTCAACATTTTGAGTATGAGTAAAGGAAGATAACCTTGTAAAGACTTTTAGTGATCAGAGACATGGGAGAAAAGGAAGTGTGTCAAGGAAGCCAAGAAAACAATATTCTGAAAAGAAAGGAATATAAATAAGAGCTGAGTATGAATAGATGCTGAGAAGTCAAGACCAGGTCAGGAGATGTGGGCTGTATTCTGACGATCTTGGAGAGCCCTGATTGGTGAGATGATCAGAGCGGAGAGGAAATGGAGATGGTGCAATATAGGCAGCATTTTGGAAAGTTTGACATTGATGAAGAGGATGGAGAGAGGATTCCAGCTGGAGGAAGAAGGGGTCAATGGAGGATTTTTATCGTTGTTGTTTTTTTCTTGTTTGTTTGTAAATAGAAGAGATTTAACCTTGTTTAAATAACAAGGGAAAGATCTAGTTAAAGAGTAAGCAATTAAGTAATGCATTACTAGCTGTGTTTTTATTACTTTGATTGACTATCCACCCAATGCAAGAAGAGTTTTATGTAACAGCACGGTCTTCTAAGACATGAGTTATTCTTTTTCTTTTCTTTTTTTTTGAAACCAGCTCACCCACTTGTTTGAGAAGATTAAGAAGGACAACAAAATTAAACAATCTTTAATAAAATTCCCATAGAACACTCAGTCCCAGGGCAAACACTCAGTTCTCTTTTCCATATTATTGAGGATTGAGAGCTCCTAATAGTCTTTGGAGAATAAGCAGAAGTTTTGCTGGCTGTTGCTAGTACTTAGAGCATCCATCCCTTTATGCAGTCAAACCGGTAGTTCTTACTGTACATATTAGCATTATTTGCCGTCTAGCACCCTAAATATATGGTACATTAACAAATAAATTAAAGAATACCATGTGGCATGAAACCATTTCAATTTGAATGAATATCCTTGAAAAATCACATTACTACAAGTTTTAATAAATATAGTAAGAACAGCTGTTGTTTTAATAAAATACTGAATTTTAGGTCTGAAGTTTATTCCATAAATAGAATGGTTCTTTTTTCGTTTGCTTTCTTTCTTGGATAGATTTGCTCAAGTATTATACTCTGTGAAGGATACTCTTTCATAGATACCATGTAAAAACTGTATTAATATGTGCTTCATTACAGAAGCAGCTGAAAGAACTAGATGACACAGTTAACTAACTGAAAAGTAACTTAGGAAAAAGTTCTGCTCTTTGTCAAACTTTAAAACGCAGACTGAAAAAAAAAAAAAAAGAAATGTCTTTTTATATAGAACTCCCACTAGAAATTTTATAAGTATATATGCAGCATATATTATATATAAAATATAAATATAATATTTACCTCACCAATAGATTTTTAGCAAGTCTGGATGGAATGACTATCACAGTAGATAAATATTGACAAAAGAATGAACAAGTTTTCACAGGTTCTTAAAAAGGAAGGATAGCTTTCTTTTAAGCCTCCTTTGGAAAGTAAGAGCACCACCAGCCCCAAGGTATGGATAAGTTGGCTGAGTCATAACACTTGGTCACAAAATTAAAAAGAAGTATTTACATCTTTCTGTAAAAGTACCAAACACATAAGAGAGGAAAAAAAAAAAAAAAAGACAGAGAAAACATCTCTAGTAGCATTCCTTGGAATACAAAGTGGCTTATATTTGAATTACAAATAACTCCAAGGGAATATTTTTTTAAACCACCACAAATAAGCAAATTCAGGAGCTCATTCAATGAGTAAAGTGCAGGATTCTTGGTTGTTATAGGTGTTCTCTGACTTGGGTTAATCAATTAACAAGGCAGGAGCCATTAATAGCAGGCCCTTTCCCTGAGTATTGGATAGGTATCTCTGATAATTATTCCGGACCTAAAAGGGACAGTACTGCTACTCCCCAGGAGCTGAAAATCTAATGATGAGAAAATGAATAAAAGCACAGGAAGGTTTATGGAATCCTAATGGGAAGAGAAACTGAAAGAGAATTTCTATTTCCTGTAATATTATTAAATCCATTTTTCTAAAATAAATCCTTGTCCTAAAAAGTTTATACAATGTTTTTCTCCTGATAAATATAAGAGCAAGAGCCAAGAAATTCCATCATCATCTGCCTTAAAATCAGGCGGTATCCATGCCACAAAACAGATTTTTAAAAAAGTTATAGCAGTCATTTGCTTTTTGATATAACAAACTTTATGCACAAAGTCAGTCTGAGCAGTCAAACTTTTTGTTCAAAAAAGATTTCAATCTTCACCCCCGCCCCCCTCCGCCCCCACCCAAAGCTTCTATTTTCTTCCTGAAATCCCCAATACCATGCAGGCAGCAGCCAGGAATTTTCTATTCTATAAGCCCAGCCCTCAGGGTATGGTTGTTATTACAAAACTGCTGAGTCACTGCTCACCTTGAGTTTCAAAATTAACTTAAGCAGAACCTGTATTGAACTAAATGAGCCTGGATATTTTGAGTATCAAAAGCCCAAAGTTTACACCATAGTCGAAGTATAGATAAAAGTCTCAATAGTCCTCTTTCAGCTCTGGAGACTGCCTAACCTTTTCCATATGAATCACCACCCCTTGTCAGTGCTAGGAGCCAAATGGGAATCTGTCAGCCTATAAAATCATTCAGAGACAAGCTGAACATTGGTTGTTCTGGGAAAGCCTTCTTGTGTTCTACCTACCCTGAAAAGCCTCATCTTCAGTATCAAACATATAGACTATCCAGCATGAGTGACTAAAAGTATAGAACTCGGTGTTTTGGGGCCGTGGCCATGCTGCCCTGGTGCACGTGTTCCGGCTGTGATGCTGCGCGGGATCCAGGGGTGCAGCGGCGGACGGAGTATCTGCCCCGCAGTGCGGGCGGGCGGCGGAGCGAGTGAAACCCGTGCCTCGGCACCATAGGCCTCCTCCCCGGCCCTGCGGTAGCTGAGATGGAACCAGAATGACTCTTCAGACAAAGCCAGCAAGAATGCTCTGATTTTCTTATGCAGATTTTTCTTCAACAAGATCAGCTGTGCTGCAGCATGCTGGCTCTGTGAAGGACATACCAAGTGGAGCAACAATTACCAGAGTACTGTGTCCTTCCAAAGACTGGAGCCTCGGGCCTGCTCATGTGCCAGCTGTGCCTGGAATCTCGGTGGAACTGCAACTCCTACTCTACAGCTCAATGGACTCACCCAAGTCACCTGGTGAGGAGACGATGATGGACAACGGCCATCCCAGGGAATGGAGAGAGCCGGCAGCTGCAGGCAGGATAATCCCATCCATCTTATCCATGGGATATAAGCCCCCTCTCACTTGGAGGTGGAGTGCACATCACCATCCCAAACTCCTCAGGATTGGGGGAAGAGCTAGAGACTAGAGTGGACTTAATGGTATTCTGTTGTAGACATAATGTGATTCAAGCAATGGAAGAAATTATAACAGTGAGGTGGAGCCAGTGGCCACTGGTCACTTTTGGGGCAGGGAAGGGAAAAGCAGTTGTAATACAGGTGCTTTTTCAGGACCTGGAAATTATCCTGAGTAACATTACAATGACAGATATAGGGCATTTTACATCAGCATATAACGTGCAGAACTGCGTGGGAGAGAGTGAGGTCTACAATGTGAACTATGGTCCATGCTTAGTGGCAAAGCCCCAGGATGTGTATATCTGTTGCAGGTGACGTGCCACACTAATGAAAGATGTTTATGTGGGATGTTGTGGGAGGTGTGGGAGGTGGGGAACATGGAAATCCCTGTAATTTTTGTGTAACATTTATGTAATCTAAGCATCTTTTAAAATATATTTTTTTAAAAAGTACAATGTAAAGTATAATCCATCCTTAGTGGCAATGCTCCAAAATGTGTTCATCGATTGCAATGAATGTATCACAGTAATGAAAGAAGTTGTTAATATAGGGGAAATTGGGAGGTGGGGGGAGTAGGGCATATGGGAATACCTTATATTTTTTTATGTAGCATTTTATGTAATCTAAGTATCTTTTAAAAATAAATAAAAAATATATTTTTAAAAAAAAGTATGTAACTCAATGGATTTTAGTGTATTTGCAGAGTTGTGTGACTTCCACCATAATCTGATTTTAGAACATTTTCATCACCTCCAGAAGAAATCTTGTACCCATTAGCAGTCATTTCTTCCCTCCCTAGGCAACTGCCAATCTACTTTTTGCCTTTATAGATTTGCCTACTCTGGACATTTCATATAAATGGTATATAACATGCGGTGTTTTGAGATTGCTTTCTTTCACTTAACATGATATTTTCAAGGTTTACCCATGTCATAAAATATCATAAGTTCATTCCTTTTATGGCTCAATAATATTCCATTGTATCGTTATACCACATTTTATTTTCCAATTCATCAGTAGATATGCATTTGTTTAGTTTCCACTTTTCAGTTATTATAAATAATGCTGCTCTGGGCATTTGTGTACAAGTTTCTGTGTGCACATATATTTTCATTCTCTTGGGTAGATACCAAGGTAACACATGACAATTTTTGGCAGCTTCCCCAAGGGCTTTAGACCTCTGTGGGCATGGTAGATTGCAAAGGTCTTACTCTCTCCAGCATATAATCTATACTTGGTGTCTTGGTTTCCTAGGGCTGTTGAAACAAAGTACCACCAACTGCATGGCTTGAAATAACAGAAATTTATTGTGTCTCAGTTCTGGAGGCTAGATGTCCAAAATCAAGGTGTTAGCAAGGGCCATGCTCCATTAGAAATCTGTAGGGGAGAATCCTTCCTCGCCTCTTCTAGCTTAAGGTGTTTGTCAGCAATTCTTGGCTTTCCTTGGCTTAGATGCTCACTCCAATCTCTGCTCCATCTTCAAATGGCCACATTGCCTACCCCATCCCCACCCCCTGTGAGTGTCTGTCTGTGCCTCTTCTCCCTTTCTTATAGTGACACCAGTCAATTGGATTAGGGCCCACCGTAATTCAGTATGGCTTCACCTTAACTTATCACATCTTCAAAGATCTTATTTCCAAACAGAGCCACATTCATGGGACCATAGATCAGGACTTGAAGGTGTCTTTTTGCAGGGACACAATTCAACCCATAATACTTGAGTAGGCATACCAAGGAACCAAGAGAGTCTACAGCTGCAAGCAAGAGAGCCCCATCCATCATCCTCATGGGATCACAGTCCTCTCTCAATTAGAGGTGGATTGGACATCACCATCCTAGAAGCGTCAGGATTGGAGAATGAACTATGGACTAAAGTAGAGTTACTGGTATTCTACTATAGACAGTGTGATTCTAGCAAAGGAAGAAATTATATCATTGATGTGGAGGCAGTGGCCACTGGAGGTTCTGAGGGCAGGGAGAGGAAAAACAGGTGTAGTACAGGGGCATTTTAAGGACTTGGGAATTGTCCTGAATGATATTGCAATGGCAGATGAGAGAGTGTAAACTACAATGTAAACTTTAATCCATGCTTAGCGGCAATGCTCCAAAATGTGTTCATCAATCACAATGAATGTACCACACTAATGAAGGATGTTATTAATGTGGGAAAATGTGGGAGGTGTGAGGAGCAGGGCATATAGGAATCCCCTATATTTTTAATGTAACATTTATGTAATCTAAGTATCTTTTAAAAAATAAAAAATAAAAATAAAAAAATAAAAAAATAAATACTTGAGCAAGCCTGATCAGAACCATGGTGAGATATGTGCCAGGCACTCACTTTGGTGGACTCTTCTCTGTCTTTGTACAGATCATTTATATAATCCTGACAACAATTTACCTGGCTCTACATTGGTATATGTGGTCAGTACACAGGAAGTAGCAACAAGATAATTCTTTGAAGTTATTTGAGTAACTTGGTACTAATTAATGAAGTATACCTTCAAAAAAGTAATTTAATTCAAATGATCTATAAATAGGTAGCTTAGAAGTTTCAGAAGCAGGATAATATAGTCAAGTTTCAGAAACAGAATACCTTAGTAAGGAAATGGACTGGAGAGACAGAAAGACCTGGTTTTAAGTCTCAGCTTAAAAATCACTTAGTTGCTTTGAACAAGTTATTCAAACTCTGTAAGCCTCGGTTTCATCATTTCTAAAGCAAAGTTAATAGTAATACTTATATTTTAGGACACTTATTAAAATTAAATAAGATAATATTTGAAAGATTGAGGACAGAGCCTGGTTCAGTAAAAACTGAAGAAATAGAGGTTATAGCCAAGTTGCAACACCAAACGTCAATCAAGATAATCAGGGTATTGTTCAAGAAAAGCATGATTTTTTGCATGTAGTCTCTGATATTAGAACATAATTAGTGAGAAAAGTTTTTACTTGTAAACTTTAAATGGGATCCCACCCCTAAATAAATGTGCCATTTTTAAATTAAAAGAGTGTAAATGGTATTTGAGGTATTTGAGGCAGGTATATACGTATGAGAGAAGGTAGAGGAACCAGGCTGCAATTACCATTGCTGGATAAAATTAACAATTGAGGCTGAGTACCTATACCATCTTACTTATTAAGTAAAATGATCATTCTTAAAGACCAATCTGATTTTGAAAATCAGTACCAATTACTTTAAAATGCATTTTAAAAAAATTACACCATACATGTATCCAATTTCACTTAACGAGTGATAAAACTAGATCCTTTGGACTCATTATGTCCCCAGTCTCTCAGGGCAACAAGAGTTCCCGATGTGTTCTAAAGGTGTATTGCCACGTCACGCCCTCCATGGTTGTTGAAATAATGAGCATTTACAAAAGTTTCTTGTAGCATCAACTTTTTCTGTGAAATACTTTGGATTTTGATGAATTTTTTTAATACAGAAAAAATGTCTATTGACAATTTGATGTTGTCAGATACTATTGTTTATGTTTCAGTGCTATCTTCTTTTGAAAAGTGATGGATCCAATATTTAAGCTGCTTAATTGTGTGGCTGATTTGGTTTCTGAGGCCAAAGCAGTTCCACTTTTGGCTTAAGAATTGTTCAGCATATGAAACAGAGTACAAGCATTTATTAAGAAATATATCCCATAGATACATAGAAAGAATTCTAGAAGGGTATAGAATTAACTGTTGACAATAATTAGCTCTGGTAATTAAGTTGAATTGCAGAAGTGGGGATGGTTGTAGAGGTTGAGGAGAGAAAATTTTACTTTGTTCTATGTATAATTCTATATTGTTATTTTTGCTGTTTAACCACTGAATTGGCATTTCCTCTGTAATTGAAAAAATGTGTGTGCCTTGAGAAACTCATCTAGCTTTTTTGCACATTCTTCACTTTGCATTTTAGAATGTATTTTTTTCCTTTGTGGGTCATCACTATTTCCAATTTTGCATACAAAGCACACCAAAAAGATACCTCTCTGACTATAGTATGCTTTTGTTATTTTCCTCTTTTCCTACAGAAAAGTTTCTGGAAAATAAGAACACTGGGATTAAGTAAAAATCAGTAATGGCCCCAAATTCTCAAGATAGAAATTCAGTAATATCCAGTAATCATCGATTATGTGTATCCTGTCTTGCTGTCATCTCCAATCAAACTTATTTGAGAAGAGTGAGTGGATTTAGTTTGGTAAATGATTAAAGCAATATGTTTCTGGAATAAGCGTCTGAGTAATATGATACACTGTGAATTCATGTTGTGTATGGAGAATGGCAGATCCAATATTGCTTATTTTACTTTTTATGATTCCCAGAATAAGAAATACAATAAAATATAATATGAATGTCCTAAGGCACTCTTTGCTTTGTATAAAAAAGATTTTTAATTAAGGAAGAAAACATATGATTACCTAATATATTAATTTAATTTTAGTTTTTGTCATTGTGTGACTTTAGATCAGCTGCTATCAAATCATGTATAAGCTACCATCATACTCAATAAAAGTCTAGGAATGATGAAATGAATGTTGCCAAAGACACTGAGATGATATTTCAGGAACATGAAAATCTCATTTATTTTATTTTAAATGACAGCCCTTAAAACATCTGATATTTTTTTTCAGCTAAAAGCATGTAGTTTTTTTCTTTTAATATCACAAATAACATTACTATTTACTTGTAATTTTTAATAAAACAATGTCAGCTTTTATAATAATTTGCTTGATAGCTTTCTAATCAATTGATTAGAAAAAGGAAATGTCATCATTCTAAAATTAAAGAGAAATCCAAATAATAGAGAGGAAACTGACTTAGAATCACTTTGTAAAATGTTTAGGCTTACATTATTAGGGAAATAATTGTTAAATAATTGTTACTGATTTTATTTTGGCTAAATACAGTTGAAAATTATTTTTAAAAACATTTAAAATATTCACTTAATTATCCAACAAAAATTTATCAAGTAATTAGTATGTACAAGATAATGTGATGGGTATTTAAGAATATTCATCCATGCTACTGGACATCTACTATATGCCAGGCTCTATTCTAAATTCTGGGTATAGTGGTGAATACACAACAGATGGTTTTTCAAAAATTTTTGAACATCATTATGTTCCAGAAATTATTCTTGGCGCTGAGGGACTACAATGAACTAAAGAAAAAAATTCTCTGTCCTCATGAAGTTATAATCTAGATGATAAAATAAGCAATATGAAAGATAGATAAGTAGAATGTATGGCATGTTGGCTAGAAATAAGTGCTAAGGGGAAATAAAATAAAGCAAAGTTGGTGAACGAAATGTCAGGATGTGTGAGCAATTTTAGATGAGCTGTCAGGGTAAACCTGAGGTCACGATTTTTAGTAAGCACTTGAAGGAAGCAGGCAGCTATACCTGGAGGATATATGATATCTAGGGGAAGAGAATCCTAGGTAAAGGCAAGAGAAAATGCAAAGCCCGGAAGGAGGAGTGTTCCAGGAGTAGTAAAGAGGTAGATGTGACTACTTTGGGAGAGAATGAAGTGGAATGGATAGGAGAGGAGATGACAGGCACAACGGGGAATCAGAATCTATGTGGCCATATAGGTCATTGTATGGATTTGGACTTTTACACTAAGAATTGAAAGGCATTGGAGTTTCTTTTGAGCAGCATAGTGACACGACTCTGCTTCTATGATGACTGGGTCGCTTTGTCTGCTGTCTCACAATTGACAGCAGTGTGGCAAAGGAAAAAGCAGGGGGACTAGTTGGAAGGCTGTATCAACAATTGAGTTCAGAGATGTTGTTGGCTTTGACCGTGGTGATGAAGTGGTAGACATCTAAATATATTCTGAAGTTGGAGTCAACAAGATGCTTTGACAATCTTTATGTGTACTGTGAGAGAAAGCTAGGAGTAAAAAAGTACCCCAAAGTTCTTGGCTGATTTTCTTTTAGTTTGATATTTAACTGAAATGTAGAAAATTGCATGAGAGGTTTTTCCCTTCTCCCCCACTCTAGTGATGGTTTAACATGTGTTAAATTTGAGAAGCCTTTGGACATTCAAGTGGATATATATGTAGGCAGATATAGATTTATGGTGACAGATGGAGAGTGGCAAAATAATTGAGTATCATTAGCAAATAGATGACAATTAAACCCATGGGAAGGGATAAGATCATAAAAACTGTGAGTGTAGATGGAAAAGAGAAGACATCCAAGGGTTGATCCGTGGAATAGTCCAAAATTTAGAGTTTGGAGAGATAACAAGGAACCCAGCAAAGGGGCCTGAGGAATGGCCAGAAGTGTAGGAGGGAATCCAGGTGCATACAGAGTCCTGGAAGCCAAGAAAAGAAAGTACTGTGATGAGGCAAGTATAATTAACCCTGTCAAGTGATAACACTAGATCAAGTTCTCTGAGGACTAAGACATAACCATTAGATTTAGTAAACTACAGATTTTATTTGTTTGACCTTGAAGAGATCAGGTTCACTGGAGTGATGGTGATTAAACTTGGAGTTAGTTAGAGAATGGGGTGGAGGTGGAGAGAAATTATAGACATTGAGTATAGACAACTCTTCCAAGGCGTTTCTTGTGAAGGGAAAGAGAGAAAGGATGGTAGCTGCAAGTGGAAATGAGGTCAAAATGTAACTATAAATGTGGCTACAAATAATATTAAAGAAGTATTTTGAACTCTTATTAAATAATTCTGATTATAGTATCTCATGTAATTCACATTATAACTGATTTTTTTTAAGGAGTAGTCCCTCAGAGAGGCAAAGAGGTCACAGTCTGATTAGATGTAGAAAATGGGCAGGCAATTACTGAAGAGACTTCATACTTGATCAGTGAGAATGACTTCTACAGCTGTGTTATGAACTCAAAGAAATAGCACTGATTGTGATGAACTGATAGCACTTGGAAAAGGTCGAGTGATTTGCTACACACTTTATAAGAAAATCAACTAGCAAGAGGTCATTGTATTAGAAGGGACCATGACCTTTATGAAGCAACAACAGATTGGAAAGGCATAATGTGATTTGACTTATGTTGGAATTAGGAGTTTAGGGGGGAAATGCACCTTGTAGGAAGAAAGTCCTTCCAAAAGGAACTGAACAAGGGGATATGTGTATTATAGATCTGTATTCTTTGTGAAGAAGCAATCTTGAAGTAAAAGATATATCATAAAACTTAAACATTTTTTTATTAAAGAAGAAGTGGGTTTACAGAACAACCAAGCATAAAATACGGAATTTCCTTACAAAACCCCACAACCAACAACTTACATTGGTGTGGAACATTTGTTACATTTGTTAATAGCACATTTTTATAATTATACCATTAATTAAAGCCCATGATTTAATTAGGGTTCATTGTTTGTGTAGTGTAGTTCCATGGCTGCTTAAAAAAATTATTCTGTTACCATAAACATAATCAAACATTTCCCCTTTTAATCTATTCAGGTATATATTTCAGTGCTAAGTGAATTCACAATGCTATGCTCCCATCACCACCATCCTTCACCAAAACAGTTCCATCATTCCAAATAGGAACCCTGCACATTTTAAGCCTTAACTTCCCATTCCTTATCCCCACCCCATCTCCTGGTAACCTGTTTTCTAGATTCCGACTCAATGAATTTGAAAACTTCAATATTTTATATGATGGGTTTATTACTATCAATTCTATCTATATATGTACTATTTATTCCTCAATACAGGAAAATATAACTTTAGAAATCTTGCCTAGATTGAGTTCATTGTGAATGCAGAGATCCCAAAGCTCTAAAACAACACATTTGCAAAGTAGGTATCATGATTTCCATTTTACAGATGAAGAAATTGAGCTTAGAGGAGTTAGTAAAAATTCTGGCAGATCTGAGCCCTTTCTCACTGTTATACTGGTTCCCTTCTGTTTTTTTTTTTTTTTTAAAGATGTATTTATTATTTTATTGTATTTATTTATCCCCCCTTGTTGCTTGTGCTCCCTGCATCCATTTTGCATTTTTTTCTGTGTCTGCTTCTCTCCCTTTGTTGGGTCATCTTGCTGCGCCACCTCACGGCGCTGCACTGGCCGTCAACCCACAGTGCCCCGCGGGCCGCCTTGCCTTCACCAGGAGGCCCTGGGAATTGAACCCGGGGCCTCCCAGATGGTAAATGGGATCCCAACCAATTGAGCCACAGCTGCTTCCCTTCTTCCCTTCTATTAATCTAAAACAAGAAAAGAAAAGAATAAACAGCTAGGAAAGTTACCAAAGATGAAAAAAAGTGAAGATATGCTCCTTGGACTTATTCAATAGATTTCCTGTTAATAATAAAAGGAAATAAAAACACTGACATGAACTATGTTTTTATGATTCCCTAACATTTCATTTATTTAACACACAATAACAGTTGCTTCATATTTGATGTGTTTGAAGGTAGAAAGATTCAACCAGTAGAACCGTTAACCAACTATACCATTGGTGAATGGAACCCATAACATGTATGATGAGCTGCCAACATTAAAATAAATCACTGTGATCCTAAAAAAGAAGAATTTAAAAATTAAATACAAGTACCATAATTTCTGAAAGATTGGCTCAAAGGAGTAGAGGTAATTCTCCTCACCCAAACAATTAGACAAAGAAAACAAAAATCTGGCAGAGATATGTTTGCAAAAACATATCATCTCAGATAAGCAAAAGTAAAATGTGTCAGATCAGTATAAATGAACACAAACAATGAAAATTTAGTAAGCTAAGCATGATTTCTAGCAAGCTTAGTAAGTAGAGAACCTGGAAAGAAAGGTGTACCCTAAAACATGGAGATATGAAATGTATTTTCATTTTCTGTTACTAGGAGAGATGATTGTGTTTTGAAGAAAATGAAAAAAAAAAATTGAAATAGTTATAAGACAAAATATTCCTTTAAATGATCAGTAAAAAAAAATCAGAGAAAGCATTGTTGGCAATATACCTGTTCCATCAATCTGTGTGTCTGTTGCAATGTTTCATTTTTGCATTACCTTACGTATCTTACAAGTATCAATGCTTACTGAGGAAAATAATTTTTGAAAATAATCTTCACTAAGATAGGGTCCAGCCTTGATGGAGAAATTTCCCTATGGTACATTTCTTCAAGATGACCTATTTATACTGGCCTGAAGTGGCTAAGTTCTTTGGCATACCTCAGCTGAATTTCATAATGTCTTGTCCAAAGAAAGCATCTTTCTCTTTTTGTTAGACAGGAAAAAGGTCAAAGATCAGACAGCTGGAGAGAACTGTCGCAGAGGAGGAGCAGGGGCTAATTTTCCTTTGACTCTAGGCCTCTTTATCTCTGGCTGCTTCCTTTCCTGCGCCTTTGCTATCTTATCCCAAAACAAACTCACTGAGGCAACTGAAGTTTTCTGCAACATATTGCATAGTATACACAAAGCCTATTCATGCTGAGAAACCAGTGAGAAAGAATGTACTTTATATGTCAGTCTCATAGTATATGAGCCCAAGATAGAACTACTATTTCCTATTCTTATATTAGCAAAATTAATTGCAATAATTTTATACATTATTGTGAACCAGCATAGTAATTAGGAAGATAAACTTAGGTATCAGACAGAGCTGGTTTCTGGTTTCATCCCTTTCACTTACAAGGTGATGCTTGACAATGATGTCCTCTCCAAGACCAGTTTCCTCCAGTGCCTACTAACAGGGTTTATAAGAACAAAGGAAACAATGCTGAGAAAGCACTAACTTCAGTGCCTGTAGAAAGTGAACAGTAACAGTAAAGCATTTTTATTATCTGTGTGAACTAGATAAGTTACTTAACCACTTTGTGCCTTAATTTCCTTATTTGTAAAATGGAGATAATTATATTATCTGCTTCATAGAACTGTTGTGAGAATAAATGAAAGAATGCATCAAAAGCACTCCGAATGGAATGGGAGTGGATGTGGCTCAAGCAGTTGGGTGCCTGCCTCCCACATGGGAGGTGCTGGGTTCATTTTCCTGTGCCTCCTAAAGGAAAAACAAACAATGAGAAAACAACGAACCAAAAAAAAAAAAGCACTCCGAAAAATACTTGACATATAGTAAGTGGTCAATAAATGTAAGCTGCTATTATTATTATAGCAGAAACAGCAATATTTATTAATGTGATAATAACAAAGTGAGATTCTAGTTGTTCATTTACAAGTGATATACATTAAGTATGGCTGCTTTGAATAGGTAGACTAGAGTAGTCTATGCGATTTTAGGTTTGCTTGGAAATATTGCCCTCCTACTCCACCTTGATCTGCACATATGTTCAGCATGCTTAGTTCCCAGTGACTAAAAGCTCATCAAAAGACTCTGGCTTTAGAAGACCCCTCTCCAATGGCCCTCCTTTAAAATGGGGAGTTTAAAAATTTAAATATCTTTATTCGAGGAGTAACAATACCCAAAATAAAATGCAAAATGGATCAATTTATCAGGTCATTTTTTTTCTTTGTACAAAGAACCTGATGAAATTTAAGAGCAGTGAGATTCCCAAGGTGTTGGAGCAGGATTTGTGGGCAGAATAAAATCAGAATAGTAGGCAAAGAAAGAATGTGCAGAAACTGACAAATATTAACAATGCTACTTTAAAGTTTGAATGGCTTTTATCTAAATGAATGAAAATATTGAAGCCACTGTTTTTGTTCTTGCCTTGATGCAAACATAGGTCCAGAAAGGTTTGAACAATACATCAGTAATAAAATGTGATGTAAAAAATTTTCTCAGAATGCTGTAGAAGGCAGTGCCCAAAGTAGAGCACCTTCACTCAGAAACATTGAAACAAATGGATGCATTCATTTGAGTCTTCCATAATGGGAAAAAAGACTGTTAATAAGAAATGGTTGCCTGATTAGTCTTTTGAGTAATAAAAATGCAATAGATAATGTGCATAACGAGAATGAATTTGAAGAATTTAGGCTTATGGAGAAGAAAATGTTCTCAGGAAAGAAATCACTAAATTATAAGGAGTGATTGCTAACTAAAAAGAAAGATGGAATTGGAAATTTGGCAAGGGATATATTAAATACTAAAATTTGACTCAAACTGCTGATTTTACTGACTTTTAGCCAGCACCAAAGTTGAGGCAGGGTCATGAGCTATGTGGTGAATCAAGATTATATAGGCAATAATGTGAACATTTTAGAAAAAGTTCTCCCATCATGCAGACTTTGAAGTTGACTAACCTTGGAAATTTCTTTTTTGGCACAGGTATAGAATTATCCAGATTCTATACCTGAATATGAATCCAGGTGTATTCACATTCACCACATAATAAGCAATCAGGAGATAATTAACAATCCTTGAATTGACTTTAAATTTATAGACTCAGCCAAAGTAACAGCTATATCATTTTGCAGGGCTGTGGACTGTAGAA
This sequence comes from Cabassous unicinctus, assembly GCA_029593785.1. Classification (NCBI taxonomy): domain Eukaryota; kingdom Metazoa; phylum Chordata; class Mammalia; order Cingulata; family Chlamyphoridae; genus Cabassous; species Cabassous unicinctus. Next base: position 33,861 of record JAQZBX010000685.1, on the reverse strand, counting down.
AAGTGACTGTCAATGATGTAATATGCAACCAAACTAGTATCAATCTGATCAAATTAAGAGTAAGTACCCTTTTTTTTGGTCAACATATAGACAGAAGTAGCAGAAGGAGAGACTATTCTGTATTGTAATACCAGGACCAGCCTTGCTACCAAAAAAAAAAAAAAAAAAA
>JAQZBX010000685.1:17337-33592 GCA_029593785.1 Cabassous unicinctus | reverse complement strand
AATATGAACTTATTTGCTTCCATTGGTTATCAGATAAGTTTGTTGACACTCAGTACAGAGGAGAGCCAGGAGAGAAAGGGATACAGTATGAAATATATATGATAAGGACCTGCCTCGAGACACTAATTCAGATAGATCACCATGTAATAATATACCTTGCTTTCTAAAATATAAAAACACAGTGAGACCCACATGTAAGTCCAGCATTAAATCTGGATAGAAAAAAAAAAAACTGTGTGGAAAAAAATATAAAACATGATCTCTATCTTGCTCCATAAACAAAAGTTAATTCAAGATGTATCACAGACCTAAATGTCCACTACCATAATTCATTTAAAAGAAAGCTTTGGGTAGGCAGAACACAAAAAGCAATAGCCATGAAAGAAAAACAGTGGTAATTGAACTTCATCAGAATTAAAAGTATCTGCTCATCAGCCACAGGTGGTAAAAACATTTGCAGCATTATAAGGCAAAAGACTTGCAACCAAAATATTTTAAATCTTTCTACAAGTCAATAATAAAAATATGATAAAAATAGCAATTTAGACACTTCACAATAGAAATATACAAAAAGCCAATAAGCACACGGTAAGGAGCTTAAAATTATTAGTTTTCAAGGAATAAAACAAAAATGAGATACTGCTTCAATCTCACTGAAATAACTAATCCCCCCAAAATCAATAGCACTAAATATTTGCACGACTATAGAGCAGCTAAAATTATCCAACCACTTTGGAGAACTGGTTGGTACTTTATTGTAAAGATAAATATGTAGTTACACCATGACCTAGCAATTCTACTTCTAGGTATTCACTAAATAGAGATGAAAATATAAGTCCATAAACAAATTTCACAAGAATATTCATAGCATTCTTATTCATAATATTCAAAAGCTGATAACAATCCAAATATCCACCAACATGTGAGAGGATAAAAATATTGTGGTATATACATAGAAAGGAATACAGCAATGAAAAAGAATAGGCTACTGCATACTACAACTTAAATTAATCTCAAAAAACATTGTTAAACAAAGGAGGTGAAGCACAGAAGAGTACTTACTCTATGAGTCAACTTATTTGAGTCCAAAATCAGGCAAATGCTTGATGATAAAAATCAGAAAGTGGTCACCTAAAGGACTGGAATGGCAGTGAGATTGTTTTGGGTGATGGTTCTATGGATGAATAGAATTATCAAAATCTTAAAATCTATGCATTCATTAAACATTAATTCTTATCAACAAAAATTAATTCTCAAACAAGTTCTTGTATATTGACTTCCTGTTATATGCCAGGCACTGCACTAGGGGCTTTATAAGTAGTATCTATAAACAAACCTACTGAATCTTATATGAAAAGTATTTTTTCCTTATTTTAACATATGAGGAAATTGAAACATTATATTAGCTCCATGAAAATCACATGGCTAGATGGCTAGAGAAGTGGATGTGGCTCAAGCAACTGGGCTCCCGTCTACCATATAGGAGGTCCAGGGTTTGATTCCCGGGGCCTCCTGGTGAAAGGCAAGCTGGCCCGCACAGCGAGCTGGCCTGAGAGGAGAGCTGGCCCGCGTGGAGTGCTGGCCCACCCAGGGGTGCTGGCACATGCAGGGGTGATGGCCCACGCAGAGAGCTGGTGCAGCAAGATGACACAACAAAAAGAGACACAGAAGAGAGACAATAAGAGACACAGCAGATCAGGTAGCTGAGGTGGTGCAAGAGATTGATTGAGTGCATCTCTCCACTCCGGAAGGTCCCAGGATTGGTTCCCTGTGCCACCTAAAGAGAAGACAAGTAGACACAGAAGAACACACAGAGAGCAGACAGCGAGAGCAAAAACAAGGGGGCGGGGACGAGAAATAAATACATAAATCTTAAAAAAAAAAAAAAAATCACATGGCTAGTAAATGACAGAATTAAACCAAGGTCTGATGTCAAACTCATGCGCTTCCCCACATGCCATACCAGCTGTCCTTTCATAGTCAATACCTGTTATAATGTCTAATGACAAAGTAAACTTGGGAATTTGTGGATGAAGTTGAAATAGATGGAGCTATGGAGAACTCAACTCAACTAAAAAAAAAAAGACCTGTTGTCTGAAATTTTGTTTGTAAGAACTTAGGTGTCATAGAGAAAAGCATATGGGAGCAGATGTGGCTCAAGCAACTGAACACCTACTTCCCACATGGGAGGTCCCAGGTTCGATCCCTGGTACCTCTTAAAAACAAAAGCAAATAACAAGCAAACAAATGAAACAACCAACTCAGGGGAGTCAATGTGGCTCAGTGGTTGAGCACTGGTTTCCCACATACAAGGTCCTGGGTTCAATCCCTGGCCCCGGTACCTCAAAAAGAAAAAAAAAAGAGCACAAAAGGATTTTGAGCATAATACCAAACTCATACAATGACTATTATCTAATGATTTGAATGTGAACTATTTTAAGACGCCAAGTTATTTGGTGCATGTGCCTGGTAGAATAAATCACTTTATCATTCTTTCTTTTGATAGTTTTACAACTGTCAAAAATATTTAGCCAAAAAAAGGTATTCTTTCTCCTTCTAGTGTTCCCTGCTAAAAATGTCACCTTACCTCTAGGAGAGAGCAAATAAGGATTTAGAACAGCCTAGATAAAACTGCAGTAAACGATGCACTATAGCTAGAGAAGCACTCAGAAGGCATTTTTCCATAAATGAGTTTCCCTTGCTCTTTGTCACAGTACCAATTTTTTTCTTTTAAAATTTGGTGCTATTTTGCTCCTCATGAATACTTTACTGAAATGCAAAGACCTCTTGGAAGAACTTTATCAATAAAAACATGAGCTTGTGGATAAGGTAGTAAAAAAGAGAAGGCAAGTAAGTTAGTCAGGATAGGACAGGCTACACTGTGGTAACACATAAATCCTGAAATCTCAGTGGCCTTACACAACAAGGTTTATTCCTCATTCACAAAATCCAATATAAGTTAGGTGATTCTGCAGACACCTGTCATCCATGAGGTAACACAGGCATCCAGGCTGCTTCCATCTTATTATTTTCTCTTCTCAAAAGGTGGCATCCACAGGCTCTGCCAAAGGATGTGGTTTGCATTACCTCTCCCTACTTCCCATTGATCAGTAATCAGTCTCACGGTACACCTTCCTACAAAAGAGACTCGGATATATCTTCCAGACATAGGAAATGATAATGAAGTAATAAACACATATAACATTGTCTATTCCATAGCAGTGTTATCAGGAGTGGTGAGAGAGACACTGAAAGAGAGCTTGGGAAATTACAAATGTGAATTTAGTCAAATACAGGAAACATCTCAGGTGGATCACCTTGTACAAAAAATGTAAACTTTAGAAACTACAAGCAGCTTATTCCACAAATACATTTTTCCAGTGTGGTCTGGTGTTATTCCCATGGTTTGTGATTGGCTTTTCAGTTGCTCTATCTTGTTATTTCTCAAACCTTATCCTCAAGAAAGATCTGATGTGTTCTTTTCTACTAAAGCTTAGGGAAGTCATCATCAGGGACATGGCTAAGTGTTTTTCCTTACCTTCTTCACATCCCTAGGAAGTTCATACTGGGATTTTGTGCCATTTATTCCCTCCAGCAAAATGGACCCAAGAGAATGCCACTTATTTTAAATCTGTAAATAGAGGAAACATTTGATTTGTATATATATGAATCTCATACTCATAGCAAACTCCTTTGAAACTTGGAACTGAACTTCCAGGAGAAAGAGATGTTAAGGAAAAACAAAACAGACTGTGAATAAATTGCAGTCAATCAAATATTCTATTTATTTAAGTATTCTTTATAGGAAAGGGATTTTCCAAGTCATCTCTTTACAATTATGATGAAATGCACCACTAAGATAAGAGATGGATAATGGATTTTGCTCCTGTTTGTTTGAAAATATCTTTATAGAGTAAAGTATCATTTTATCACTAAATAGAAAGATTTAAGCAAATAACTTCTGTTTAGCTCTAGAATGTCTTTTCATCAAGATAAGGAGATAAAAAATGAATTCTTTATAGAAACATGTTTCAAGGACTTTACCACTCTTTTACTGAAAATATTGTTTTGTTATCTTATGTAATAAGAATCAATATTCACCAGCTCAATTCAGTAAGATATTTGCAATAGGGAAGCGGATGTGGCTCCAGTGACTGGGCTCCTGCCTACCACACGGGAGGTCCAGGTTCGGTTCCAGGTGCCTCCTAGAGAAGAGGAGCAGGACAGGGAGCTGATGCGATGGGCTGGTGCGGCGAGCTGATGCAACAAGATGATCCAGTGAGATGATGCTACCAAGAGAGACAGTGAGGAAACACAATGAGAGACTCAGCAAGGCGGGGAGCGGAGGTAGTTCAGGCAATTGAGCATCTCCCTCCCACATGGAAGGTCCCGGGTTCGGTTCCTGGTGCCTCCTAAAAAGAGAAGACCAGCACACAACAAATAGACACTGTGAATGCAAACAGTGAGGGGGTGGGGAGAAATAAATAAATAAATCTTAAAAAAAAAAGATATTTGCAATAATTACTCTTGACACTGCCAAAAAACATCTAAGTGTTTAAGAAATATTTCATAAATATAATGAAGATGATTATGACTAAGTGGTTTTATATTTATTTCTTTGCAATTTAATAAGCAAAACAAAATGTCAGATTATTCCAACGACCATAGAAATCAATTGGCAGGTGAAAAATAATTTTCACAAAATGATTGAATCAATGTCAACCTCAGAATAAAAAACTGTGCATTTATATTATGATTAGAGCAACATTGATTGTTTCTGAAATCATTGCTTCCCAAGTATAGTGTTAATGAGTTATAGATTTATTAAGGTTAGAGAGAATGGGCCCAAAATGAAAAGGTGAGGTTGCTATGCATAATGAATGGAAACCAAAGCAAACAGCAAAACCACCACCACCACAACAGCAGTATCCAACTTCTGATTTCTTATAATCATATGCATTTGAGTGCTAATTATTTGGTAGAAATAATCTTTTATGCCATGTCAATTAGATGGAAAATTCTGGGCATGTTGAGTATTTCTTTCAGGACACATGGTTTTGATTACTTTGATCCTTTCCTCCTTCTTTTTTCCTTGGTGGCCATGATGCAATAATCGGTAAGAATAGGGAGATGATGAGGCTGAATAGAGCAGCTGTGTGATTGACCATTGCAGTGGTCAGAATCCAGAGGACCGAATCAGCTAACTGGGGTGAGAATTAGTACACGGGAAGCTGCTGATTGATGAGCACTGCCTCGTCTGAGCTCCAACACAACATGACACATCCTTGAGCCAGTGCATCTGAAATTTGAGATTGTGGAAAAAACTTGACTTGAAGTGAGGGTGCTTTCCTGAAGGAAAGAGAAAATTAGAGAGAGAGAAAAAAGGCTTGATTATAAGCACTATGATTAGGGCCATGAGCACGACAGTTCAAGCTGAAGCATAAAAGGCTTTTTATTTTTTTTATTTTTTTTAACAGACGTCAGTGAACGTGGCAGATGCAGGCTTGACTATCCTCAGCTGGTAACCCTTGGCCATTCTAAATCTAGCCTCCTTATAGTCCCAGGAATTGAACAAGATTTTAAAAAGAAAAGGATATATAGTACATGAGAATATTAATACATAGGGAAAAAAGACAATGTAGTAATTATATTTTTCCAAATAGTACAGATTTAAAATTAAACTGAATGAAGCTTTGCTTTTTTGTAAAGAAGGCAATGCTTTGTACACAATTAGATAAGTTGTGTTATTACAGGTCAGAACCTCCTTGGAATCTTTCTTCCTGTCCCAACCCCAAACACAACTTCCTCCATTTAGGAACGCAACATACTTCATAAATGGAAATCCGTCTTACTCCAATTTAAATCAAACTGTTAAACATGAAAGGATAGTATTTCTTTCTTTTTTAACGTTTCTTTCTAAATATGCTTTTCTATCATGAACTTTTATATGTGGGGATTAAAGTCGTAGAGTTGGGAGTCCATTAAAAAAGAATGGAATCAACAAAACTAAAAGTTGCCTTTAATTTTTTTCTAAGTATATGACTTCTTGGTAATGTTATAGGAGTGCAAAGAACTGATCCCATAAAAGCCCATTTGAACGTTTTAATATTCAAAACATAGTTTCTGAATTTGGCCCAGTGCTAATCTATATTGGGAATAAATTCTTAACAAAAAGGGGGTAAACTCCTTCTAGGCACTAGGCTATTTTTTGGTGCAGCCAAGTTCTTTTCATTAAACTTTTTATTTTGAAATAATTTCAGACTTACATGACAGTTACAAAAAAAATAATACAAAACAGTACAGAGAACCCCCACATACTCAAATTTACCAAATACTAATATTTGACCCATTTGTTATATCATTATTTTTATCTATCTATCTATCTATCTATCTATCTATCTATCTATCTATCATCATCTATCTATCTTCTAAACATTTGAGAGTAGGTTGCATGTATTAGGGTCCTTGAACACTTAATACTTCGGTGTGGATTTCCTAAGTACAAGGATATTCACTTATATCACCAAAAGAAAAGTTCTTAAAATAGTTTGAAAAGGCCTTCATTACTGTTTTTTTTTAACTACAGAAAAGGAATTTTCTGGAATTGATGACAGTGGAACAGCTTGTATATGAACTAACTAGTGACCATTCTCAATAATTTTCTGAATGTTATTTATAAATAGAATCACTATGAAGAAGATGGTCATTACCTTTCCAGATCAACTCCTTAGATAAATCAAATTTTTACTGGTAAGAAGCTATTACAACTCTGAATTATTCATTCCTCCAACAAATATTTTTTGAAGATTGATGTGCTGATCTGTATGATGCACCAGAATCACTCTTTATGGCAGTGAGTCAAAATCCTCCATTTTAAAAAATATAAAATACTTATTAACCAAAAGAAGTACACCAAATTTTGACAAAGTGCTTGTTTTTAAAAGAATGCTCTTATGTCATTTCTAGAGCTGTTTAAGTGGAATATTTTTGATTTAAATAAATGTTGACATGGTCATTTGAATGAGCTTTTTCAGAGTCTACATTTTAATCTCTATATCTAAAGTATTCTGAATTCAAACTGTGGAAATGTCCACACACATATGGCAATTAGATTTTGAATCTAATCCTTGTATCTTCATGAAGCACTCTTAATACTCACAGGATTCAGAAAGCAGGCCAGTAATTTTACCTTTAAATATCGAATATGACAGTTTGTCCACATGAAAATATACCATTTCTTTGTTTGTTTGCTTTTTTAAATTGCCCATTTGTTCACCCTAATAGGATTCTAGGATTATCATATGTTAAAAAGCACAGAAAGGCAGTTAAGCATGGCAGAAAAAAGGATGGTGAGAGGGTAAGAGTATAGCATCATGAATTTGAACTCATATTTGAAAAATTATCATGAGGAGAAAGGAGTGGATTTATTTTATATGTTCATAAAGGTGAAAATAAATGGAAAGGTCACGTAGATTGAGTCTGAATGTAGCAAAGACTTTTCCATCAAAGTGGACCAAAACTAAAAAAAAAAGAGGAAGTATCTCAAAAGTTTGTGATTTTTTCTCTCACTGGGAATATTCAAGAATAGGAAGGAACTCTTTCATTCATTCAACAAATATTAATTGCCTGCCCTCATACTATGCATCAGACACTGTAGGTACTGGGAATATAATGATAAACAAATTTGAACAAGATGCCAGCCTTCATGGGCCTTCTAGTCTAGTGGAGGAGACAGACACAAATTCAATAGATGTTCTAATTACCCTAGTGATAAACACATTTCAGTAGCAGGATGTGGAGCTAGGAGAGCACGTAATTCAAGAATCTGCCCTGGTCTGCATTGTCAGGACAATTGAGCTGAGATCTGAAGGCTAAGAAGGAATTAACTCAGTAATTGGAAGGATATGAGTATTCTAGGCAGAGGAATAGCAGAAGCAAAGCCCACAGTAATGGAGCAAGGAGGGCCCACTCAAGAAGCTCAAAGAAGCTAATACTGGGGCAAAGAGAGGGAGCACAGTATAAGGTGGGAGAGATTATCATGGCAAGACCTCAGATGGCTGACCACAAGTTATGTATGTTAAGGACTGTGATTTGTTTTATGTTTTACTTTTGTCTTTTATCCCAAGAACAATGGGATAATATTTAAAAGATTTTCTTTTTTTTAAAGGAAGTATTATAATCAGACTTGGGTTTTGAAAAGGTAACTGCTGATGCTGAGGTGAATTCCCTGGAGGGGAGTAAAAGTAGATATGGGAAGAAGAATTTTGGAGGTTATTGTTATAAGCAAGGAAGGAGACGCTGCCTGCTTGGACCAGGCAAGTGGCTTTGGGAATGGAGAGCAGAGGAAAGATGTAAAAGATGCTTAAGAAATCAATCAATAGATCCTGACGTTGGAGTAATATGAGGGTACAGGAGAAGGATTTCAGGGGTGACTCTGAATTGCTTATGATTCAGGGAGAAGGAACGTTATATAGCTTGAGATTGGGGATAGGGAGAAAAGATGATGAATTTGGAGGCAGACACCTTGATTATGAGGTGTCTTTAAAGGACCAAAGAGGAGCTATAAAGCAGAGATTTGTTTATACTTCCTGGAACTCAGAGGAGTAATCCAGATCAAAGATGCCATTTGTGAATTAATTTCATATAGCTTCTAATCAAAGTAGTGGGAATGAATGCTACAACCTGTGGAGTGAAAGGAGAAGAATGCCAAGTCTTGAGAAACTCCAAGATACAAAGGATAGGTAAAAGAGAATAAACTTGCAAAGGAATCTTAGGAGAAGCAGCCAAAGAGCTAGGGGGATACCTATTATTTAACAGAAACCAAGAGAAAAGAGTATCTTAACAAGAGACAAGAAGGCAGCAATATTAAATGCACCTGAGAGGGCAAGACTGAACAATGTGCCCTGGATTTGGAGACATGTGGTCTATTCATGACCTTGGGAAGAGGAAGAGGAGATTCTTAATTGGAAAATATACAGTGTAAATTTGTGTAAGACTGCTCATCACTTTTCCAAAGCAATGGTAAAGGGAAAATATTTGTATCTTTTTTGTTTTAATAAAGACTTCAGCTGGACTGCCTCCTGCCCTTCCTTTCCACAGTAATTTACACAATGTTCAAATTGTAATCTCCGAACCTATTTTAAAGATCTTCATTCTTTCCTTAATCTGCGAAATCAATGGGATGTATCAAATTCTAGTCACCATTCTAAATTACAGTTCTTCAGAAGTGAGAGATACTTTCCTGGTGATAAATTTATCTAAGGCTCGCAAAATCCTAATAGACCTTAGGAGGTTGTCAGAGATTGTTTTCCATTTCTAAACGGCAGCTGGAGGTCTATTCTTAGTTCCATAACTGACTCAAGGCCTGACTTGCAATATGGCCCTAGCCATGCTCTGTGCTATAACTTCCCTGCTTATAACTTGTGTTACTAGCACTGTTCTCCACGCCGAGTTCTGTGGTTAGAGTAGTATCCGGGGTGGGCAGATACAAAGTGCTATAACAATACTAAGGTTTTCTTAAAGCATAATTATCTGTAAGCCTCTTTTTCAGGCTGCATTCTCTTCAGAGTGTCAGATGGCTGGGTTATCATTACAGGTCTCTATGGCTGGCTCAACCTATGCCCAGAATTTCTCGATCCCCAGCCCAATCAGGTGCCCTTATAAGTAAATCATGACTCTGCCTTCCACTCTTTCTTGTGACCCATTACTAACCATTCTTAACGAAAGTCTGTCTGAGAGGATGGAGAGGAACACTTTGTGGCTTTCCCACTCTTTCTCTTGGCTGCTCCCTGTGATTCTGCCCATCAGTGGCTTCCATCTACACTCACAGCAGTTGTTTCTCCCACAACTAACAGTGGCAGCCCTGCTTTTAGTGGCTTCTCAAATTAGCAGTCTGCTCTCAGAATCAGGGTCTTCCTGCAATTCTTATGAGTGGGAAGTGTTTCAACCTGTAGTGTTTGCTGCTCTTGGCCCCTCACCAGTAGCCACTCTTACTGCCAACCTCTGGAGGGTCTCCAGCATCCCTTGCTACCTCCTTGGTAATCCTGAGCTAAATCCCTAACCATCGAGGTAGTTCTGAATTACTCTCAGTCATATCTAGAGGTTATTACAAAAAAGTCTTTCCTGAGTTCTTAAAATGGCCTTGAAGGTGTCATTTTCTCAAAAAGAGCCTTTCAAGATAGGTAACCAGGAGACAGAATGGGAGTAGAGAGTGGTGAGCTGATGCTCAATCAGGGCAGAACCTATGATAAGGTGGAATAGTGTGGTTTGGTAGTGGTTGGGGGTGATGGTGGTGCAGGGATGTGAGTGGGGTCGACGGTGCTGGAATGTGAGGGTGAGCAGCTTTGGGGGGGTGGGTAGGACTATCCATGGAACTGGGGGGAGGACTGGAGGAAGGAACACGTGAACTCTGGGGAGCTGTAGGTCTGTGGCTGAAAATGTGATTGTGGGAATATTATTTTGGCAAATATGGCAGGAGAGGATCACTGGTGCAGGCTGTCGGTGCTGGGGGGATGTGTATATATTCCATTTATATGGAATATAAATGTGCTCATTTTGTCATAGGGTGGTATCTCAGTGAGTGGAGACCCACAAAATAAACAACAAAATATTAAACTCCCATCCTAGGGAGTCCTGCTACGTTCTCAAATAGAGGGACAAGAATCTCTCGAGTTTATAGGCAGTGCCTAATAAAAGAAAGCAGACCAGTATGTCAAGCCCTCAATATTAATGCATGTAACCATGAACCTTATTCTTGAAAAACTGAAACTTAGTGGATACCATACGTTCTGAAGGGAGGGGGAAGGAAGAATACATAGAACATAGGGCATTTTTAAGGCATTGGAATTGTTCTGATGATTTTGCAATGATGGATACAAATTATTAGACATTTTGTCAAAACCTATAGAATTGTACAGTGCAAAGTGTAAACGATAATGTAAATTATTGGCCATGGTTAGTAGCAATGCTTGAATAATTGTTCATCAATTGTAACAAAGGTACCATACTCATGTAAGATGTTATTATAGGAAAAAATGTGAGATGGGGAGGAGTGGATTATACAGGAATCCCCTTAGTTTTGATGTGACTTTTCTGTAACCCAAAGCTTCTTTGAAAATAAAGGGAAAAATAAGAAGAAGACACTGGGGACCATGCAGAAGAAACTGTAAACATACATAAAAGATAATAGATCTTACTGTGATAAAAGGCACAATGCAAGAAGATTTTTTGGCTTTGTTTTGGGGCAGGTTTTGGATTACAGAAAAGTTACAACTATGGCAGGGGAAGATCACTATGGCAGGGTGTCAGTGGTGGGTGGATGTGTGGGGAAAGGTGCACCTGGGGCATAACTCTATGGAATATGAATGTATTCATGTGGTCATGGGTGGGGTGCTATCTCAGTGAGTGAAGATCCATACAATAACCAACAAACTATTAAATTCCCATCCTAGGGAGTCCTGCTACATTGTCTAATAGAGTAGCAAGGATCTCTAGGGTATATGGCCAGTGCCTAGTGAACGAGGACAGACCAATACGCCAGGCCCTTGATATTACTGCTTGTACTTATGAACCTTATTATTGTAAAATTGAAACTTAGCCTAATACTATCTATTGCCTAAGAGTTACCTCCTGAAAACCTCCTTGTTACTCAAATGTGGACTCTTTCTAAGCCAAACTCAGCATATAAACTCACTGCCTTCCCTTGGCATGGGACATGACTCTCGGGGATGGGCCTCCCTGGATCTGAGGGATTATTTCCAAGCACCAACTAATGATGCATTTGGAAAAAGACCTTGAACAAAAAGGGGAAATATTAAATACAAAAGAGAAAAGAGTTTTTATGGCTAAGAGATTTCAAAGTGAGTCAGGAGTTCATTCCAGAGGTTACACTTACGTACATCTCGGGAGGATCTCACTGAATGCCACAGTAAGCAAAGCTTTAAACAGGGGTGCTCCCGAGGGCTCTAGAGGCATCTGGACTCCATAGGCAGGGCACACACCCCATGAAATCGGCACCCTGTTGGTGGGCCTTACCTTGGAATATATGTTAACCTATTTCCCCAATGTAACAGAGCTAGACTCATTTACAATTTCCATACACATGATTCTTCTGCCCTTTTTATTTGATCCTATAATTAACACTATACCTGTTAAATATGCCAGTTAAGCCCTGAATCTAAGCAAAGTTGCAGCCACCACCTACTCTCCAGTTCATCAGACTCACCCAAGACAACTAAGAAAATTATGATGATGGTTAACGCCCATCCCCCCAAATTTTTTTTTTTTAAGATTTATTTATTTATTTATTTATCCCCTCCTTGCTGCTTGTGCTTGCTGTGTCCATTCGCTGTGTGTCTTCTCCATGTCTGCTTATCTCCCCCTTGCTGTGAGGTTCCACTGCATCAGCCCACCGCACCGCGCGGGCTGGCCTGCCCTCACAAGGAGGCCCTGGGAAGCGAACCCAGGGCCTCACACATGGTAAACGGGGGCTCTATCCATTGAGCCACACTCGCTTCCTGTTGTGAGGTCTTGCTGCATCAGCTCACCGGGCCGCGCGGGCCGGCCTGCCCTCACAAGGAGACCCCGGGAAGCGAACCCGGGGCCTCCCATATGGTAAATGAGAGCTCTATCCATTGAGCCACACCCGCTTCCTGCATCCCCCCAAATAGAGAGGTACTTTCTCACCAAAATCTGTTGCCACATGTTGACACAAGATGGCAGGCGATATCTGTGAGGGTTCAGCCTTCCTCTTTCCTCTTAAGGCTCTATGGTCCCAGCTTCTTCCAATCTCAGGTGTAGGCTGGTGTAGGGCTCGCCTCTCTTCCTCTGGGGCTCATTTCTTTCCAGGCTCAGCTGCTCTAGTCTCTTCACAAGGTCAGCTGTAGACTATCAGTCTCGTTTCTCTTCCCAGGGCCTCTGCCATGTCTAAGGAGCTATCTCTCTTCTTCTGTGTTCTTCTCTGTGTGTCTACTTCTCTGTGAGAGTCTGTTTTATCAGCCCACAAAGGCGGGTGGGGACTCAACCCTGCACGCCCTAATGATGTGATCGAATCAAAGCCCCGATTTTAACATAATTTAATCAAAGCCATCTCAGCTGAATCTAATTAATACAATTAAAGGGTATCACACCCAAAGGAACAGACCAGTTTACAAACATAGTCAAATATCCTTTTTGAACTCATAAATAATATCAAACTGCCACAGCATCTAAGCCACCTCTCAGTCGGAAGCAGAGTGGGTATCACCATCCCCAAATCTTTAAGATTGAGGAATGAACAAACATAAGGGGAGAATGCAACTATGGACCAAAGTAGACTTATTATTACTTATTATTATTATTGTAGTAATGGAAGAATTTGTAACGTTGATATAAAGACTGTGGTCAACAGAGGTTCTGAGGGGAGAGAGAAGAATAGGTGTAAAATAGGACATTTTGGGGACTTTGGAATTGGAATTGTTCTGTATGATATTGCAATGATGGATACAGGCCATTATACATTTTGTCAAAACCTATAAAATTATGCAGTACAATGTATAAACCATAATGTAAACTGTAGACCATGGTTAGTAGCAATGCTTCAATATTTGTTCATCAATTGTAACAAATGTACCACACTAATGAAAGATGCTATTAATAGGGGGAAATGTGAGAGGGGGAGGGGGTGGAGTATATGGGAATCCCCTATACTTTTTTTTTTTTAGATTTATTTATTTATTTATCCCCCCCTTGCTGCTTATGCTCGCTGTGTCCATTTACTTTGCATTTTTCTGTGTCTGTCTCCATTTTGTTGGGTCATCTTGCTGTGCCACCTCACTGCGCCGTGTGGGCCGTCAGCTCACCACACCATGCGGGCCACTTGCTTTCACCAGGAGGCCCTGGGAGTTGAACCTGGGACCTCCCATATGGTAAACAGGAGCCCAACCAATTGAGCCACCGCCGCTTCCCCTTACCTATGCTTTTGATGTAACTTTTTTGTAATCTAAAACTTCTTTAAAAATAAAGTTTAAAAATAAAATTAAAAACTAAAAAATAAATAAATAAATAAATATATATATATATATATATATAACCCTTCAAAGTTACTTATTTAAAATCACCCTAGATTTAGGGAGAAAAATATCTTGAACCCTTAATACACAATCACTCTCTTGATTTTTCCTTTCTGTTGTGTTTATCTGTGCTTTTAAATTAATTTCCTCACGGCAAGTTCTCGTAATCATTAACGTTCTTTTGAGGGGCAGATCTTTACCAACTTCCAGGAAGTGTCCCAACTCATTATAGAAGAGATACTGTCTCTTCAGGATTCCCTACCTTTAATAATAATACATGACATAGTTAAAAAATAGCACTGGGTTTTCCACAGTACACTAGAAAGAAGACAATATAGCATTGTAGTTATGTGCACAAGATCTCTTATTAGAATAACCTAAAATCCTCCCTCTTATACTTACTGATCATATAACTCTGGGCAAGTGACTATCTTCCCAGGTCCCAGTATCCTCATCTGTAAAATGAGGAAGATAACAATATCTACCTTACACGAACGTTATAGATGCCTGACTCATAGTAAGCCACCCATAAATTTTAATATGGTTGTAAGTTTTCCCACACTACTCTCAGATGTAGAGGCAATAAATCTTTTTCTTTTTTAAAACTGTTCTATTCTTCTCCATGAGCCAAAATATGAACGTAGCATACAATTTGATAACTTTAATTACCTCTTAGGTAATGCTTGGTTTTCTTAGATAAAAAGAGTCATTCTCTTAGATTTCCATCTCCCTAAAAAAAAAAGATTTCCACATCCCTTCCCTTGCATCCCTCCAAGATGGCATCAGAATTTATGAAGGGTAGATAAAACTTACTATGTCCTCATCACAGTAGGGAACAGAGTACAGAGCTCCATACTCTTCTCTGGTGTCCGTGAGTGATGACCTGTGATATTCTGTACCTTGATAGCTCTGCTGGCATCCCAGTTCAGGCCTGGGCTTCTGGAGCTCATTAACTGGACTTTCGCTTAATTTTATTGTTGACCTCTGGAGCACCCCCAGTAACCCAGCCTTCCCTTGGATCTTGCTAGCACTCTGAACACATCTCTAGGGTGAATCCTGGAGAAGAGTTTTCAGAACCCATTATCTCCCAAGGTTAGAAAGGATAGGTTCTCTTGTACTCCCTCTACATCTGTCCTCCTTATTCACAGCTTCAGTCTGTGACTAAATTTTAACAGGGATTGGATGTAGATATAAAAGTGAGATTTCCTTATTAATAAGGGAGTCCAAATTGGGACTGTTTCATCTTTATGTGCTAAACTTTGTACCCTCTCCTGATTTCTTGTACTAAATTTCCCAGAAGGTGGATGTTAGGTTGCTAATTCAAATCTATTTCTCTGCTCACTCCCAGGTCCTCCACATTTGATCAGATAATCCTTTATATCAAGCAGCAAGCCCTATCCCCTTCCCCTGGGAGTCCCCACACCCCAGATACCTGGTTGCCTCCCAACACTGGGCCCATTCCTCTTCCAGCTGTACAAGGGCAGAATTAGGGATAAATTTCTTCTGGGTGAGATATCACCAAAAGGGGAGTAAAGTGGCATCTCTGCCTAAAGGCAGCAGGAACTGTAATCTGGCTCTTAGCTCCTGCCAGCCCTTCCTCCTGCCTCAGGCTCTGGATTGAGAGAGAAATACTTGGACTGAGCCAGCTCCTTCAAGACCAAATGGCTCCAACTCTGGCTTTCTAGTTGGCCTTGGTTTGTACATCATTAGCTGTGAGTTTTCTTCCTGGCTTGGCTAAAAATCTCTATAAATTTGAACTAACCTCAATTTTATATTCCAAGTTTTCATTGACAAATCTTCTCTCTTAAGTCAAAGAATAAAGCTTAAAGATATTTTTTGCTATCCCATCCTTTGTTTCTTCAGCTGACTATTCCATTTCTACCTGTGCAGTAAATATATATTTAAAACAATTTATTGAAGTATATCATTCATACATGAACATACACAAACTATAAGTGTTCAATAAACATTGTGAACCCACAAAACAAACATGCATAACATCATGCAGGGCTCCCCACACATGACCCCACCAAAAATACTTTGCATTGTTGTGAAACATTTGTTAACAAATTATAAAAGAGCATCGTCAAAGTATTACTACTAGCTATAGTTCATATCTTATTCCCCTATACATTTTTTAAGGATTTATTTATTTATTTACTTTTATCCATTTTTACCCATTCCCCTCCCCCCCCCCCCGTTTTTGC
>JAQZBX010000685.1:0-17237 GCA_029593785.1 Cabassous unicinctus | reverse complement strand
CCTTGTGTCACTCTCCTGTTACGTCGTCATCTTGCTGCGTGGCTTGCGGGGCCTGGGGGACTCACTCGCGCATGGTGCCTTGTGGCCCACATGCCTTCCATATTTTTCTTTTTTTTTTGCTTTTACTGGGAGGTCCTGGGGATTGAACCCTGGTCTCTCCATATGGGAGATGGATGTCCAACCATCTGAGCCACATCCATCCCCCTGCTATATCTCTTAAGGTTGACCAAAAATACCTAGAGTTACAGTCTTTTCCCATACAGGATGGTCATATAATAAATCAGGATTAGTTTATCACAGCATTCTAAAAACCAGACCTAGGGAGAAAAACTAGGTCTGGGGACACATGCATGGTTTCTAACATAGCGAATGTTTAGCCTACACTGATTATCACAAAATCAGGACAGTGAAAATATTTGCAACATTATATTTCTTTAGGAGAGCTGCTGCCCGATCTTAAGATAACTACAGATTTGAAATCAGTAGAAAGCGCAGATATTTGCTGCACACAGATTTTTCAAAAAGCAGCCATACCCAAGTTTCCCCAATGTGCAGCCCCAGCCCTCCCCCAAGGACTGGGTTTTTTTCCCTTACCCAATCCTCATTGTGTTTTACTTTATGTTCAAATGTATACATTTGAGATCAGAAGTCAAACACTGTTGTGTAGTACTTGGAAGAGATGGGTACCTCGCTTGGCTTCCTAGTGAGAATTCTCATATATCTGGGGTAGAATTTCAAGAGCTACCTGCTACATAAATATTCCGCATATAACTGACTTACAGAATTCCAAGAGATTCCTAGCCAGAGAAGTTCATCAGAGCTCTTAAAAAATGTTGGAGGAATTTTTATTAATAGATTTGATGGGAAAGTCACCTTGTAGCATTCCTAGTGTATTAGTCCTCTAGGGAAACAGAACTTACAGAAGATATCTGTAAATAAGATTTTATAAAAATTGTCTCATGTAGCAGTGGGAATGCACAAGTCCAAATTCCATATGGCAGGCTTCAAGCTGGGAACTCTGATGAAGGTTTTCAATTAATTCCCCAGGAGAAGCTGGCTGGCTGAAGTAGAGATGGTAATTCTCTCTTCTGATTTTTGAAATCATCAATTCTATTAAAGCCTTCAACTGATTGGATGAAATGTATCTCATTGTTGTAGGCAATCTCCTCAGTTGACTGCAGATGTAGTCAGCTGTAGATGGAATCAACTTACTGATGATTTAAGACCACAAAATATCCTCACGGTAACCCTCAGGCCTGTGCTTGTCTAACCAACCAACTGAACACCATCACTTGGCCAAGCTGACACGTGAACATAACCACCACACCAAGCAAATGCCTAATCAGACCACCAGAAATGATGCAATGTTTTTTTTTTTTTCTCCTTATTTCTTGACATTTGGGCAAGTGCACCATCAGTCCCACTTTAGGTAGATCAAGGAGGTGAGGGGAAAAGGGTGCCACCCTCATTATAGAATTGTCTTTGGGGCAAGTAGTAACCCTTAGACCAAGTTAAAGAGAAGGTCACCTGATATCCATGGTCCCATCTTTTTCTACATTTCTACATTTGGGTACCCAGTAAAATACAGTTCTCACAGCCAAATGTAGCCTGGTATGTAAAAACAATTCTTGGAGATAATAAATTCAGCCACAGATTTGCCTTCCTCCCATACTCACCTCTATCTTCAGGGACAGGGGGAAGAGTCAGTTAAAACATGTAACTATGAGAGTAAAAGCGCTTTTCAGGAATATAAAACTTCATTGCAGAGTGAGATGGGTGTTTGCCAGATCATGCCTTGAAATATTTAATCTCTGTGCTTTCCTTTGTCTACTACTTAGCCTGAGTCACCCACGTTACTTCAAGGAGAAGTATAAATAAAAATAAATAATAAACTAACTTAAAAATAAAACAATAAATAAAAAGTAGTCTATGCCGAGTTTATTTTTTTTTCTTCAAAAACAGATTTTTTTCATTCCCATTTAAGCAGAGTCACAGATCATCTAGGGAAAGGAGTCCTGCTACCTGTTCTCATTACTGGGATATGGACCTCCCATTTACTTAGGCATGTGTATCACCTGGGATGGTCTAGTAGTAGGACAGTTACCTGTGCTCCTAGGTATTATCAAGTTTAAGATACTCTTAAGTCACCTTTACATCCGTGGAGGTGAGGAAACTTGGTACCCAAAGAGCTGATGCTGTCCTGCAGCAGCTGACAGGCAGTGGGAAACCAACTTCCTTTACATAGATGATTGTCATTTTATTGACATTGCCGTTAGGCACAAGCAAAGCTAGTTACCTTAGACAATGCACCATACAATGAAGAGTCCAAAGTAATTCAATGACAAATTCTTCAGTATTCAGAAGATCATGGGTATTTTCTTATAATTTCAATATAACTAATTGATGAGGGAAATATGGTCAAGCAACTAACATCAAATAACTGTAAAGTCTGACAATAAGAAGCAGTTGTTTTGCTAGTTTAAAGATCCAGATAAACTGATATTTAAACTGATGACAAAAAAGTGCCCATTTTCCCCCCTTACTCTCCCTCAAAACAACTTACTATTGTCTTGAGGTAGGATTTAAAAAAACCCAATGTATTTCCAAACAGAGATTTTAGTATTTAGCAATGGCACGTAGATCAAAATGAAGACTTTAACAGAAAAAACCTATTTCACTTGGTTGGTGAGGAATGTAAGGAAATCAATGGATTTCCCAAGCTAGTGGAGCTTGGGAAATGTTCTGCCCAGGAGCAGCAAAAACATGTATGCAATGACTTAAATACACCTACAACCTAGTTGTGAGTGAGAATACCTTTATATAAGCAAGCTGGCAACCATCTTCTGTGGATGATTCTGCAGAAAAACAAACATGCAGTAGCACCAAGTTGGCATGCTGGCCTCTCAGTGCAGGCTGGCAGGCAGCCAAGGCCCAGCCTGCTGAGAGAGAAAATTGAAGGAAAAAAATAAAGCAGCTGCACAAGGTGAAGTCTGATAGCGGATGTGGAAATTCTTCCTGGGCAAGCTAGGATAAGAAAGGTCAAGATTTTGCTTGTGTGGTGCCTGCAGTGCTGGACCAACGGTGGGGCTGTCCTACTTTCGCCAAAGGTGGGTTTTTTTTTTCTGGGGCAACAATGCACATATATACAAGCTATCTCAGAGCATAAACACTGAAGTGTGCTGTTAAGGACAGATATTCTCCATCAGCCACAGTCTGGTTTTTAGCATCTATCAATTGTATGATCCCTGGATTTCTAAGCCAATCTGATCTCTGGGCTAGGATCAATGATTCCCAATAAATAATGCAGTCAATGTAAGTGCTTTATTCAGAGAAGTCACAGAAAGAAAGTGACATCACAGATGAAAGTTTTTCTGGCTAAAAGTGCAAGGAGAGACTCAGTTTTCTGGCCACATGCTCCAGCACCTTGAGTTTGAATCAACCATTTCTCACTGCATACTTGGTTAAAGGCTCTGGCTGAATAACACCGAAGCCCATTTTCCTCAGAAGACTCTTCACCTCACCAAATCATGATGACCTTCTCGTTGACAATTCCTACCATTCATTTAGAATACATTTACTGAGTTCCTACTGTGTGCCACACCCTTTGTTAGTACTTATTGAGTCTTGACATATGCTTATATGGTTATCATTTTCTGATGATATACCATCTGGGGCCACCAAGTTGCCTCCAGGATTTTAGGAATGCAAAACAGAATGACTTTTCCACCAGTTGGTTTGGAGTGGGCAATGGGTATCCAGTCAATTTCCGTGTGCAACTCCAGGCACCTAGCTTCACTAATAGTGATCTCTAAAAATTTGTAGTAAACATTTTTCAGGTTCATTTTCTACACTCAGGTCATAATGATCCATCCCTCAGTCTTCTCCGAGTTGAAGTACTTCTGAAGTCCTTTGCCAAGGGGCACCTGAGAGCTGATCTCAGCACAATGAGGACGGATATCCTCTTTCCAAAGGGTGTTATAACCAATTCCAAAAATGGCCTGTTTATTAGAAAGATGTAGCCTTGAAAAGTCTGTCCAGCTCTGAAACAGTTCCCATTTCGACTGTACGGATTCTAAAATCTTTACAATATTCTGCGTGAGGTCTCTTGCGCTTCTTCAGAAGACTCCTGTTTTATTTTGAAGGTTCTCTTTGTGACAGGTATTTCATCCAATTCCTGATCTGTTGGCTAGCCAAGGAGATCCTGCATGTGGTTTCCCCAGTCCTCCTGTGATGACTCCTCCATAGTGCTGCCATCTGACTCCAGCTCAAGTAAGCTATGAAGGTGGCTCTTCCTCTCTGTTCAGCACCGGTGAGTCCACAGCTGGAGCCCAGCACTCAGTTCTGGGCATCTAACCAGCTTGATGCGCTCCCGGCATTGGGACGGGGTCCACTCGCAGCCCAGCTCGGCCTGGGTCCGGGACACGTGCTCCTACACGGCTGGCCCCGGGGGCCTTGTTGCCCATCACGCTGCCGGCTCCCTTCAGCTGCTGATAGCGCGCCTCCACCAGCAGCGCCTTGCCCCACGCTGCGATGACCCTGGCCACCGCGTTGGTCATGGCCGGCGTCCGCCACTTATCCCGGCAGGCGGAGGCAGTGGCAGCTGCTGCAGCCCCACCTCCGACGCCGCCAGAGGAGGAGACCAAGGCCCAGGAGGCGCTGCGCTCGCCTAGCCCCAGCCCACAAGTCTTTAAGCTTTCTCACCAGTAAGATTGCTAAAACACGCTCAGGGGTCTCTGAACAAATCTGGATCACTTGGAAATGAGTTAGCCCCTTTTATCCCTATTTCTAAATTAATTTTATATTCCAGGATGATATTTTCAGTTATCTTATATATATATGAGACAGATTCACAGCTCATATTTGGAAACTATATATAGTTTTCACAGATTAACTTTACATTGTATTTTGTTTCCAAAGATAGTTTTGAGCTAGTATGGTTGGCAACTGCATATACAAAATAAATAGGAGAAAAAAATCAATATTCCGGATTGCAAGTATGTATTGCTCAGCAAGTGTTAGGCCTTAGACTTAGACATAGGAGATTTTAAACCATGTTCTTCATGCTCAAAGTACATGTAATCTGAAGACTAAAGAAAACAATTACAAACAGTATAGGCCAATATACTGATAAAAAGTCCAATGGAAGATGGGATCTTCAGGAAAGTGTTGAGGCTTGAACTGGGATTTGAATAATGGATTGGAATTGAATGTTTAAGGGCCCATAACTACCTGCCACTCCTAGTCTCTGTCATTAATAGAATAAGCGAATATTTAATAAACATCATCTGTCCAACTCTGGGCCTACACACATACTTTCACCTCTGCCCAAAATGTTTTTCTCCTTGCACCCACGCGCTTTGCCTAGGTATTCCTCATTCCTTAAGGTCTCTGATTAAATGTCACTTTTCCACCTCAGCTACCTTGCACTCTAGAGTAGGTCAATTCCCCATTATACCTATTCATTGTATTTTTGTTGTTCATTGTATACCTGTATTTTTCCTTTGTTGTGTTGATCAAATCTACAATCAAATCTTTGCTTTTATAATTATGTTTTAATGTTGTCTTCCTGCTAAAAAATGTAGATTACAAAGGGTGGGGATCAGGTATATTTTGTTCATTTTCTAGTACAGTGGCTGAAACATATTAGGTATTGGATACCTATTAAGAATGATTGAATGAGCCAAATATAAGAGTTTCTGGGGCTGGGGAATAAAGATGAATAAAATGTGGTATCAGCCTTAAAGATCACACAATGTAATAATGAAGAGCAGGTGTTCATAAAACAGTTACAATTTTTATGGCCAGCTTTTCTAAAAAAGTTTTGTAATAAAGAATATTCAATGTGGAGAGGATTTATAGCGCTCCTGACTTGTGAAGATCACTTTGTACCACAATATATAATTCAAGCTACCTAATATAAGCCTGAATGGGTACACTACAAGATCTACTTACAGATTTTAAAGAATTATGAGAAGAATGCCTTTGATAGAGTAAATGCATTTGAAGCACAGTACCCTTAAAATGAATCACAACCTGAAATGGTACTCTAGGGAGAGTGGAGAGATTCAAAATGCTCTTTGTTCTTTGATTTTTTTCCCCTCTCTTATTCATATGTAATTATTCTTCTCTTTCGTCATTGGCGTTGTTGTTTTATGCTTCACATTTCAGCTTGTTTATTATATGACAAGATTAATAACTCACACAAAAACAACCAGCAATTATATGCATTACTATTTTATGAAGCAAAAGGGATGATAATGGACAGGTTTTAGAATACTGGTGATTTTATATTTAGATGTATTTTCCCAATATTAGTCACTATATGTAAGTTATCACACTATTCAGGTGTAGTAGTTATAATTACATTGGATGGAAGAAATGATAATTAAGAGATGCATATGGTGCATAGAGAAATATAAACACTAAATGCAAAAATCATCCTTAGTGAGGGCTTCAGAGGAATATAACTCAGACAAGGTTAATCATTTTAATACAACATGAGATTAGGAAAATTAAGATCTTCCCTTGTTTAACAGAAGCATAAGAACCTGACTAAAATGTTGTCCATAACTGCAATGTGAAAAAAATATTTGCTCAAGGAAGACAATTACTGGGGAGTTTAATCTACAAAATACTTGGGCATTTCTATTCTAGCATACTAGAAACTTTCTTTCTCATGGAGGAGCTTGATAGTAGCATCAATATTGCAGGTAATAGGAAATAGGAATCATCAAATGTTCCCCACATAAGGCCTCATATCAGGTCTTTAGGGTCTCCCACAATAAGATGTCCAATGAAATAATCTCTTTCTTTTTTTCAGTTTAGGTACAAATAAATGTCCCTCCCCTATTAGTTAAAATGTATAAATATCACATATATGAGTTTATGTAATATAATATATAATGTGATGCATAGTTGAATCATTTAGGGATACATTCACAAATTTGTTATGTAAAATGACTTAAAAGTGGTTCTCCACAGTGCATACTAATTATGGCTTTTAAAAAGTTGAATTGATTTTCTTATGTAAAAATTAATCTGGAGTAAGGAAACACAGAGTGAGTGTAGATGCTCAAGAAAGTCATTGAAGAACTGCGCTTCTTTGCCCTTTGTGCTCTGCTGTAGTATGAGGCTTCCATCCTCATGGCCTCAAGATGGCTGCTACATTTCTAAGTGGCTCATCCACATTCTAGGTAAGAAGAAAGGGAGGAGGGAAGCAGATGTGGCTCAAGTGATTGGGCTCCCATCTACCATATAGGAGGCCCAGGGTTCGATTTCTGGGGCCTCCTGGTGAAAGGCAAGCTGGGCCCATGTGGCAAGCTGGCCTGAGCAGAGTGCTGGCCCACGTGGAGTGCTGGCCCACACAGGAGTGCTGGCCCACATGGAGAGCTGGCACAGCAAGATGACACAACAGAAAGAGACACAAAAGAGACAATGAGAGATGCAGTAGATCGGGGAGCTGAGATGGTGCAAGAGATTGAGCAGCCTCTCTTCACTCTGGAAGGTCCCAGGATCAGTTCCTGGTGCCACCTAAAGAGTAGACAAGCAGACACAGAAGAACTCACAGAGAGCAGACAGTGAGTGCAAAAGCAAGGGGTGTGTGTGTGATAAATAAATAAATTAAAACAAAACAAAACAAAACACTGATTTAAAAAAGAAAAAAAGAAAGAGAGGAGATAGAATAAGGGATTCAATCCAAGTGAACCTTTATTAGGGAAGAGGAGCTCCTCCCAGGGACTGCTGTCTACATCTGATTGACTGGCACGGTGTCATGAGGCCACCTCTAACTCTAGGTAGGCTAGGAATTTGAGTATTTTACTTTCTAGTTCCTTAGAAGAGTAAGACAAAAGAGAACATGAGTTGGGTGGGGTGTTGGTTGAGCCGATTTAACAGAATCTATCACAACTGTACTTAAGAAATTCTATCCTACCTTAGAAAGATCCTCATAACACAGATACTTGGTCTTGGAGGATAACTGCCCTGGTTCCTCTGGCTGTGTAATGAAGCATCCTAAACTTAGTGGCAAAAACAGAACCTTTCTATATGTGTACATATTGTGTTGGCCAGTAATTCAGATAGGGCACAGTGCAACTAACTTGTCTCTGCTCCATGATGTCTGGAACCTCAGCTGGGATGATACAAATGGCTGGGGGTGACTTTAATCATTGGGAGTCTTGAAGCATCTGGAGGCTGCTTCACTACATGTCAGGCACTTAGGAAGCTATTCTTTGCTGCATTTCCAGAACCTTGTACAGTACCTGTACTCGTGTTTCAGTAAGAATTTAAGTGAATTGTTGAATGTTAAGTGCTATGACAGAGGTAAGCCCACAGCCCTATTTGGAAGCACATGGAAGAAGTAGCTGCCCAGTCCTTGATGGCATCACAGATAGTTTCCAAGAGGAACTGACATGTTTCACATGCCTGCAGACTGTACATCTTTAGGATCAAGAGGGAGGGAGAGGGGAGTTCATCCAGGCAAGCTGGGCTCAGCTGGGGCTTTCGACTAGCGTGGCATTTACACGTGGCCTTTTCAAGTGAAAAGCTTCTCTTAGCATGGTGGCTAGATTCTGAGGAAGAACGTCCCAAGGGTAAGTGGGCCAAGACTCCCAGGCAGAAGCTGCATGTCCTTTTATGACCTAACCTAGGAAGTCACATAGTGATTTACAGAAGCAGTCACAAACTTGTCTAGATTCAAGGGGAGAAGGCAAAAACATGCCTCTCAATGCGAGGAGTGTCAAAGAATTTGCAGTCATTTTTTAAAAACTGCCACAGTAACAATGATGGGACTAAATATTGAGCATAATTCTCTAAGTGACTTTTCTTTAGCTGTCTTTTCTGTCTTCCTCATTCCTGCTGCAAACCAAGAAAAGATTGTGTTGAATTTCTTAAGAGGAAGTTTCCTTCCAGGGTTTCTGAAGGAAGGGTGAGCTCTTTGCCCAATGAGACAGAGGAGAGCATCCACAGGTGAGGCTGCTGCCCCAGAGTTAGCCTGCCACGGGGCCTCATTAGTGAGGGTGCCCAGGGCAGAGCTACAGACACATAATTAAGCAATCCTCTCTTCACATTAAATGGCTCTTCTATAAAGATACTGTAGGATTTTCTGTGTGTGTGAATTCTCTGAGTGGAGAAAATCACTTTTCTATTTTCCATGCAGTTTGGAATATATGACCTCTTTGCACCGAGGCAGCCAGATATAAGGTTAGGTCATTGAAAAGACACAGTGAAGTGGAGCCAAAGCTGGGTCCTTTTTATCTGAAGCCAAGAGTTGGCATATTGTTATGTTCTTTACAGCACAGGAAAAATATCATAACAACACTTCTGAGTAAATTGGATCCATGAGCAATTTCAGGCATTAGATATCATTTCTAGTTTCAAGGCCTTTAGAGTAAGTAATCTTCTTTGCAGGTAAGTGCAGTGGAATGGTCAAGGGGACTATTCCTTGATTTAATCCTGGTTCCCGACACTTACTAGCTCTTTGACTCTGGACAAGTTTGCATAGCTGGGCCTTAGCTTCTTTTCCTCATTTCGGAAAATGGGAATAAAAATGCCCATATTAAACAGTCACTGTGAGGATTAAATGCATATTCTGTCTGGGATACTCTTGCCTGCATGAACTCCCCTCTCCCTCCCTCTTGATCCTAAAGATGTACAGTCTGCAGGCATGTGAAGGATGTCAGCTCCTCTTGGAAACTATCTGTGATGCCATCAAGGACTGGGCAGCTACTTCTTCCATGTGCTTCCAAATAGGGCTGTGGGCTTACCTCTGTCATAGCACTTAACATTCAACAATTCACTTAAATTCTTACTGAAACACGAGTACAGGTACCGTACAAGGTTCTGGAAATGCAGCAAAGAATAAAACCCCTGAGGTCTCTGTCCTTGTGTTGCATACATTCTAGTGGGTCAAAAGAGAGAATAAGTAAGTAATCAAATTAACAGTAAAATAATTTCATGTAGTGATACGTGTTATAAGGAATTAAAGAACATGATAGGAATGCCAGTGACTATTATAGAGAGCCTATTTTAGGAAGGGCAGATGGGAAAAAAATCCATGCAAGGACATGGCAGTTGAGTTAAAGCATGAACACTGAGAAGGAACCAACTGTGTGAACTCAGTACCAGGCACTTAGGAGCACCCTGTGTGTATTAAATCGTTCTGTTCTCAGTACAGCCTTATGAGGTAGGGACTCTTCTTATTCTCACTACAGAGCTGGTGAGACCAAGGGAAAGGCAGAAGTAACATGTCAAGATTACAGCGGGAAGCCTATGTGGCTCAGTGGTTGAGCGCTGGCTTCCCACATACAAGGTCCCAGGTTCAATTCCTGGTCCCCAGTACTGCAAATAAATAAATAAATAAATAATAAAAAAGCAAATAAAAAAAGAAGAAAAAGAAAACTAAAAATAACAACCATGCAAAAAAAGAAAAAAGAAAAAGAACAAAAAAGACAAAAAACTTAAAAGAAAACAAAAAAGATTACCGTGCTAGTAAGCGGCAGACCTGGGATTTGTACCCAGGTACACGGTCTTCAAAGCCCATGCTTTCAGTCACTTTGTTCTAACTGCATCTCAAAAAGCACTTTGTGCTGAATTGGCATTGACTTTTTACTTGCCTGTTTTTCCCACTAGACCACAAACTAAATGATTGATAGAGCAGAGTCTCAAAAATAACGCCCAGCTCTCAATATATTCCTAATAAATTAGCAAAACGTATGATACATGTTTTGCATCAGATAAGTGATTAAAATGTTAGCTCTCTCTCCATCCCTTCCTCACTTAAGTCCCTGAGTTAGGATTATGTAGCCTGCTGCTGTTTGCAAAGATTTATAGGGGAATGGGTTTCCTTCATAGTGTGCAGAAAAGAAATTAATAAAGTCTTTTAATTTGTTAGCAAAAAAAAGAATAAGAGTAACTTTGGTGAAGTCTGAGGTAAAACACATGGAAGCAAGAAACCTGCAAAGAAATAAATTTCCTCACTAGAACATAAAAATGATGACCTTTGTGCTTTGAAGAAAAGCAATTTGGAGAACTTCCACACATATACATTTTGGGGAAAATGTAGGGAGGAATACAAAGTTAGTTAAATATCTTTAATAGGCATTTCAAAGTCCAAAACTATTAAATCATTTCCACAACTTTATGACTGTTATCACCCCCAAATGTTGCCAAAACCACTCCTTGAGCCGTTCCGATAAATTTGAAAGGCAAGTCAGATCTGGAAATTTTGCATGGAAGAGAACTCTATCTTGTACTTAGATACATTTTTAAATGTCAGCACATAGCTGCCTCCTGCCAAAGATGAACTTGGAAGTGTTGACCTTTGCGGATGACTTCTCTTTGTTAGATTTTTGCCCTACAGGATTTTCGAAGCCTGGTCAGAGGAACATTTAAGGACGCCAGGTGGTTCTGAGTCGCTTGGTTGAGCTGTGTGACTTACCTAGGTCTGAATGTAATATTTGAAAAATAACTCTTCCATGAAGAAAGTGAACATCTACACAGGATGAGTCAGCAAAGTGTTCTTCTCAGAAGTCACTGTAATGAACCTGCTGCTGGCCAGTTTGATGGAAAAGGACGGTGAGCGTCAGAAGAAAGCAATGGATAATTCTCTGCATTTTTTAAAACCAATGACATATTGAATTTCTTTCCACTTAAAAGTATAAAGTGTCACAGGCAAAAGTCTTTCAGCCTATGCAACTTCTGTCTCTAATGCTTTGTCTATAGAAGATGTAAAAAAAATGTTGGTAGATGCTCCAGCAACATTAGGGTGGAATATCTCTGATGAAATTAATTATCGGAGGAGGGTTATAGCTATAAGAAAAAGGTGGTTAATACAGTTACCTACCTAACATCCACACAAAGGATCCTGGAACTACATGTATTTAGTCTCTATTATCCACCTAATTTATAATCCCAAAGTTAGAAAACTGAGCTTATTAAGTAATAAAATATCACAAATAGAGCAAAAAGGACAGCAAGGAAGTAATATTTGCTGCAACCTGATTTTCCTGACAATGCATGTGGCAAAGCAATGACAGCCAGGTGTATACAAGCAACTGCTGAATAAAAAGTTGAAGTTGGGCAGAAACAGAGTATAAAGGAAATGCTACTTACTAATTAGTGGGTTACAGTTACAAAGGGTGGTCTCAGCTTAAAACTCTGACCTTGCACATAGTACATACTCAGGAGATTTTAAAACTGATTACCTGAATGACAAGTCTGATGTTCTTAAAAGGAAAAAGAAATCGGGTTTTTCATGTTATTATTGTATTAAGTTGGGAGAGATTGTGTGATCAAAGAAATCAACTTGCAAACATCAAATGTAGTTAACAGTTCAATGATCATGTGTGATAATGTCAAAGGTTCTGGCTATGCACTAGCTTCTGTATTTGTATTTAAGTTGGAAAATGCACCATCTATGATGGCATTCCACAGCCTTTATAAATGCAGGCTGAACAGCAGGTGGCAGCAAAGGATGTTGTAAGAGAAACTAACTTCCACAAACATTTTCCATAAAATCAAAATGATTTTGATGGGCAGCAGGTAGAGGAGACATTCAAATATGGTTGCTTTGGGGAATAATGTGGCTCAAGCTGTTGAGCTTCCCGCTCCCACATGGGAGGCCAAGGTTTGGCTCCCATTGCCTCCTGAAAAAACAAAAAAAGTGAACAACAAGCAAAACAAATGATAAAAACCAACTCAGGGAAGCCGATGTGGCTCAGTGGTTGAGCGCTAGCTTCCCACACATGAGGTCCCAGATTCAATGCCCGGCTCCCAATACCTTAGAAAAAACAAACAAAAAAACCCCCAAATATTGTTGCTTTTTTATTTTTTTTAACCTCTGAAAAAAGTGCATATATATATATATGCATATATATATATATAAAGTGCATATATATATATATATATATATATATATAAAGCAATTGGGGAGGTTGATAATGACAACTAAGTTTAAATGCTTTCCATCATTTTAACCACCTTTTGCCTAGATGAAAGGATTGAAAAGCTTACTGAAAATACAAATATCCCACAGTAAAACCCAGTCAATCTTCTTACAAATTGGACATTCATGCTGAAGAAAGATTTTTGTAATAAGAAATGACACACAATATTTATCATTGAAAAATGCCATTCAAACTAGCATGTGAATATTCCACACTCAGAAGAAATAGTAATGGAAGAGAAAATCATTTCAAGGAAAGAGGATATAAGTTAAGAAAACATTAAAGCATCATTAAATTTAGATGAATTTGTTGAGAATGTGATAATTGCATGAGAATAAAGAGAGAGCGAAGAGCTTCTGGATCTTTTCATATGAAATGTCCCAAAATAGGAATGATGAAAATATTGGAGGGAAAAGAACATTTATTAATTTGGTGGAGTAGGGAGATTAGTTGGGAAGGGAGAAATGCAATGACCTGTGAATATTTATAACATGGGATCTATCTCTATATAAGCAACAACCAGAGGTAATCCAACTTTAAGATCAGCTTCCAGGTTCCTGAGTAAGCCAAAGTGAAGAGCCTAGTAAATCTGATTTTTGCAGAAGATTACACTTTCAATACATCTCATTTGTGTTGAGGTGGTGAGTTGATATTTGTAATAACTAACAGAGAAAAAAAGGCACATAGAATGATTCCAGGTTTTGACGCTATCCCCACTAGGCTCCAAATGTCATTTCAGCCCTAGAATAACTATTTTATGTCATCCAAGTTATGAAATATCCTGAGTCAGGGTTTCCAGAATGTAAAGTGGGAATATAAGAAAATTCTTCTCACCAGGTTATACGGGAATTTTAAAAGAAAATTATTGCCTCATATACGTTCATTCTTTCTTTTTTTTCCTTCAGGGGAGAGCGCTAACACAGTTCCCCACTACCACAAATTATGCAGTCAAGTTTCCCACATTTGGGGAAATCACAGGGGTCATCACATCCGGAGTGCAATGGATAAGCCTCACCCTGGGAAAACCACCTTCGTGATTATCGTATCTCCCCTGCCAGGTAAGTATACATTGTCTTTTAATAAACTTTATTTCCTTTTTCTATTCAGGAACATTCCCAAAGGTGTTGATATATTTTGAAGAATGTCTTCAAAACATCTCTCGCATAAACATCTACAGTGTCAGAAATTCTTATTTGTAAAATTCTGCCTTTAGATGGAGACAAAGTGTCCCTAAGACAATTAACCTATTAGGACCAAGGGCTGATGCTAAACCACAGAGCATAGCAGATGAAGTAAAGATGCCCATGCTGCTGCTCCTGGTTGGTCATGGTTCTCAGTTCTGGCCACAGACATGATCTAACAAGGTTTATTTGAATTCCAAATTCATATTCATGGGAAAGAAACTAGAATTTCTCTCTGAATCCTTGAAAAACGGTTTTACCCCTTTCCAGTCAGTTCTGGGATGGTGAATGGGAGAAGTATTTGGGGTCAGATTGGGTCACAGAGTGAAAACATGGCTGCCCTTGTACAGGTCTGTGGCTGGAAGCAGAGTTCTCCAAGTCGTGAGGCAGATGGTTACCCTGAAATGATCTGTTACTACCACTATTACTGCACACACACTCTCACACACTCACTCACACATTCTTCTTATAATAACCTTATAAAATCGTGTAAATTACCATACTACGAAAGGAGATTGCTTATGGGCTCTTATTTTCCTTAAACAATTCAGATGAGATCTTTTTTTTTTTTTAAAGTAACCATGCAAAAATAACATTTTTAAAAACCAAGTTGCCAAGGATATGGTGAAAACCTTAAATATCTGCAAGACTTCAAAGCAAGTCCCTTGATCAAACTGGTACTTATTTACTAGAAAAAAATTTACAAGGTTTGAAAAGCATAACATGGATAAGCCAGTTCCAAAGTTGCTGTCATGAATGAGCTAAGGGATGTGAGCAATTTCAGTTCTGGTGTCTTTGTAATGTTCATTCTTTCGATAACCTCAATAAGTACATCCTGAGATTAAGAATACATATATTATATGGTTGACACTTTATTTTACTACTTAAAAGATCTTAACAACATGAATGTTAAATGTAACTAAATAATGGGGCACCAAAATGCAATACTGTGTTGCAATTCTTGGTGAGAATGGATGAAGTGAAAACATCACAGTCTGTAGCTGTTTACAGTTGTTTTTTCCCCTTTATCACAGTTTTTATCCCTTTTATCATTTCTGTTTCCTTTGTGATACTTCTTCTCTAATTACTTCCTCCCAACACATCCTTCTGCTGATATCAGTCATTGCCAGAAGCCTCTGCTAAAGTTTCTTAGTCAGTGACACTGATCTGATTCTTGAGAGAACTGAAACACTGAAAGAGTTTCAAAAATTTTATGCTGAGGCCCTTCAAAGGGCAGTCACAAGTCTTACTCACCACTTAGCCAGAGACCAAATATTCAGCTCTTTATTCCTCCCTTATGTAAGTTCATTTGTGGAGATCATTACCAAACTGTCAAAAATACTATCCTTGGATTATAGGATTAGGTTGGGTAAGCAGGGAAGTAATAATTGGTTGTCTAAATTTATTTTAATGTGTTATGTTACTGCTATATTTCCCTTATATTTTATATATTAATACACATATAATTTTTATTCCATGCAAACATTTCTGGCTATTTTGTGACTACAGGAAAGGCCACATTCCAAAAATATGGACTTACAATAATAATTGTCCTTTAAGAGAGTGACTAGAACAAATAGTTAACTCATATTTGCAATCTTTTCAGTGTCAATACTCTATATTTTCTCTAGTTGTGTTTTAGGAAACGCACTAATTCTAGAAGGTGCCTTAAAATTATCCAATAGGATTATGTCATTTATCAAAGAGGAAACTGAGATACAACTTGATAAAAAGATTTGCCCAAAGTGTGACAGTAAATTACTGCTAGAATCCAGGCTCCAGCATTGAGTTACCTGCTATTTCTGGCCCTTCTCACAATGATAATTTTATAGTAATCATATTTTCATCATTTTTGAAGTTCCCCTTACTATGTTTACCCCAAGGAAGAAAGGAAGGAAAGAAGGAAGGAAGGGAAAAGGACCCTGTCTCAAAAAATCTTAAATTATTTCAAGACACAACCTGATATTATAACTCACATCAGAATTTCCCAATCGTCTGGACAAAACAATCCTTGAGATAACATCCCAGTGCCATGGCATAATGGTGAGGCCATGGTTTTCCAAGCAAAATAAGTAAATATCAGTTGATATGTAAAACTTAAATATTAAGCCAGTTAACGTTTTTTCACTTGCATTCTAACAAGTTATTATTTTGGAAAGGCCTAGAAAGTCTCAAGTAGTGGTTTCTACCAACTGAACATTAATGTGAGGAAAGGAAAAGATGCCTGAACCCTACCTAAAACCAATGAATCAGAATATCAGAATCACTAAAGATGCTGTCAAATGTGTGTGTGTCTGTCTCTCTCCATACACACACACACACACACACACACACACACATAATAGGATTAGAATATATTTATTAAACTCCCCAGGTGATTCTAGTGTGAGCTGCGGTTAAGAACGATTTCCCCGCGGCTCACCCCTCAGCCCTATCCCACTCTAGTCCGCTAAGCGACAGCATTAGACCGCTCAAACTCAGGCGTGCCTCGACCGCGCCTCTTTCCCTTTAGCCGCACTAGGGGGCGCTCCGGCACCGGGTTTGCCCCTTGGCCGAATCTCACCCCCAAACCGAGACAACACCGCAGAAAAGGCCTTCATTTGGAAAATGGAAGAGGGAAATAACCGGGAATTGCACTTTATTTATCCTAAGATCTGCAGGTTTGGGTTTAAACAGCAATATCTTCTCCCATCCCCACGCCAAGGTTGGCTTTTCGGGACTTTGGACACAACAGGAACGCCCTCTCTTTTTTTCCTTTAGACTTGGGAAAACTTAACTACCCGCAAGGAGAAAGTCCGGGCCCAGGGGCAGGGTGGGATAGTTTACGGCTTTGGATCCAAAGCAGTTCACTATTTAAATAAATCTTGGTGAGCAATGGAGAACAATCTCCACATTAATCTTGTGTAATTAGCGTTATAACCCTCGGCAGCTCAAGAACCACTAAAGACAAAGCTTTATGCAAATGTCTCCTTCCCACTCGGGCTGCCCCCTCCCCCCCTCCAGGATCCCCTCTCTCGCCAACCGCCTCCCTCTCCACCCCCTCCCCACCCGCATCGCTGACACCGGCGCTGTCTGCACTCTGCGAGCTTCTTTTCAATGACGCGGAACACTGGGT
>JAQZBX010000684.1:69116-100314 GCA_029593785.1 Cabassous unicinctus | reverse complement strand
CCCACTCCGATTTTTGCTGTTTCTGTGTCCAATCACTGGGCGACTCTGTGTCCGTTTCTGCCCTCTCCCCATCCTTCTCCTCCTGTCTTCACTGGGATTCGATCCTCGGAACCTCGGAGAGAGGCATCCTATTGACTGTGCCACCTTAGTTCCTGGTTTTTCAGTGTGTCTCGTCTTGGCTCTCCCTTGTGTCACTCTCCTGTTACATCATCATCTTGCTGTGTGATTCGCGGGGCCTGGTGGCCCATGCGCCTTCTATATTTTTCTTTTTTTAAAAATTTTACCGGGAGGTCTCGAGGATCGAACCCAGGTCCCTCCATATGGGAGACGGACGCCCAACCACCCGAGCCACATCTGTCCCCATCATATCTCTTAAGGTTGACCAAAGATACCCAAAGTTACAGTCTTTTCCCATACAGGATGGTCATGTAATAAATCAGGCTTAATTTATCACCAGCATCCCAAAAACCAGACCTAGGGAGAAAAACTAGGTCTGGGGACACATGCATGGTTTCTAATATAGCGAATGTTTAGCCTACTCTGATTATCAGAAAATGAGGACAGCAAGAATATTCACATCCACCGCTTACTTTTAATCAGAGCTGTCTCTTCCTCCTTGCCTGTCCCTTAATTCTCTAGGAAATAGGTGATCCTTGGTCATTCCTATCTTAGGTCTCACTATTCTATCGAGAAATGACTTCCACTAAAATAGAAATTCAAATTTTTTACTTACTTTTGTGTTTTTGTGTGTGTGTTTTCACAAGAAGTTTCATTTGGTATTTTAGCTCAGTGACCAGTCAGTACACATGATTTCCTATGTCTGAGCCTTATATTGATTAATTTTGGACAACAATCTTAGATTGTCTTGACAACAGTTTGTCTCCTCTTACCAATATGAGACTGTTATGTAGTGGAGGCTTGGTCAAGAGCCTACAATTCCTCTTTTATATGTATCTTATGCTGGGTGTTTCAGAAAGCAGATTCACCTTGAACAACTTTATAAAGAAATAGGATCCCAGGGAGTAAGAGTGAGGGCAAGAGGAAAGAAAAGAGGACAAGGATAAGGCATATGGATGCTTTATAAATTTGGTCATGGCTAAATATGACTGGTCTGGCTCAAATGCGAACACAAATATTTTATGGAAACTCAATTTTGTTATACATATTGGTCAGTACTTTACTGTTTTCCTTTCAGAATTTTACTTTATTTTTTAAAAATATATTTTTATTACAGAAGCTGTGAAGTTACAAAACAATCATGCACATGTGTCGAATTCCCATATAATACCCCTTCACCAACACACCACACCGTTGTGGAACATTTGTTACAGATTATGAGATAATATCAGATTATTACCACTATCTATGGTCCATAGTGTACATTTGGCATATTTTTCAATACCCCATTATTAATACATCTTTGGCATTGATGCAAGAATATTACATATTGCTGTTAACTATAGCCCACAGATTACATTAATTGTATTTTTCTCATGCTTCTCTACATTCCCACCACCCTGCAATAGTGCCATATATCTGTTCCAATTCAGTTTTATTTTAACACTTTCATTATTATTTGAACTGAACTCTAAGAGGAAGTTAAATGAAAGAAACAACATGCATTTGGCACCCTCAGGGATTCTCTAGATGAGGGCTTAGGGACTCCCCCTTCGTTGCCCTAGGTTACTGTGCACCAAGATGCTTTGCCTCTGCATGAAAATGGACCACAGCTTCTTCTACAAGGATCTTCATCCCATATCCAGTGATCTTAATTGTCATTTACTTGGTAACCCTCCTATTTTTCCCTAGTATCAGGAATTAGAGAGCAGTTTATATTATTTTATTACAATTACTTCCAATATCAAATGATCCCTTGCTGTTAGGACCACTGCCCAACCATTCACTGTAGGAACTTTACAGATCAGTGCTTGCAGTTTTAGTTTTCTTTATTCAAGTGTGCAGAATTGGTGGGGGAATGCATGGCAAATTTCAATAAAAAGGATGCATGACTGGTCAGGCTGTTAATAGTCTGGGACAGGAGGCCCTGTGCATAGGAATCCCCAAATGCATTTGCCACGTGTTGGCATATGTGCCATGATGAGAGTGGCAGTTACTTATCTGTACACTCACATTTTCCAAGCTTTCCTGCCCTAGCAGAAGTATCAAGAGATAGATAATATAACAATTTTTATTTTGCTCAAGGACATTTATTGTTACCATCTGCTCAAACTACCTATTGCTGCATAACAAGGTACCCCAAACTTAGTGTCATAATCAACCACCATTTTATTTTGCTTGTGTATTCTGTATGTCTGGAATTTGGACACTGTACAGTGGGAATGGCTTGTCTTTGGACAAGGGGATCTGGAGCCTCAGCTGGGAAGACTTGAAGGACTGACAGTGACTTAAGGAGCTGAGGGTATAGAATCACCTGAAGGCTACTTCTCTCATGTCTGGCATCAGAACTGGGATGACTTGTTTGCTGGGCTTATCTGGGATGAGAAATGCTACATGTGGCCTTTCATGGGAACTTGGGATTCTCAGTAGGAATCTGTATTTCCAGAGAGAGAGAATTCTAGTGAGAGAGAATCTGGGGAGGAAGACATCTGAAGAGTGAATGTTCTAAAAGACCAAGGCAGAAGTTGCAAGGTTTCTTCTGACCTCACCTGTGATTTCAAATAGCATCACTTTTGGTGCACTTCACTGATTAAAAGAGAGTCACTAAGGCCACCCAGATTTGAGGTAAGAAGAATTAGACTCCTCTTATTGATGGGGAGATGGCCACATCACATTGCAGAAGATCATGTGGAACAGCAAGAGATGTTGCGGCCATCTTTGGAAAATGTAATCTGCCACACCATTCATCATACTCTGCGCTTAGCAAACATGGTATCTTGGTTTTCCAGACTGCTAAGACAAATACTCTACAATGGGTTGGCTTAATGACAGAAATGTATTGGCTTACAGTTTCAGAGGCTGGAAGGCTTGCTTCCTCCTAGGGTCAGTAGCATTCTGGCTGGCCAACAATCCTTGGGTTCCTTGGCTTTCTCTACACAGCTATGTCCTCTCCTTTCCCTTCTGGGTTCTATTGACTTCCAGGTTCTGGCTCCTCCCTGTGGTTTTCTCTTTAAATGTCTGAAATTCTGCTTATAAAGGCCTTCAATAATCCTGATTAAGGATGAAACTTATTCATTTGGGCCACACCTTAACTAAAATAACAACTTCAGGAGATCCTATTTACAACGGGTTCCTACCTAACAGACTGAAGATCAAGACCAAGAATATGTCTAAATGGGGGGACATAATTCCTTTTACCATATATGGGAAGTCATTAGTAACCATTATCACATTCTTAAAGATAAAGAATTGAAGTGATTTGCTTATAGCTAAACAAAGGCCAGAACCAGGAGGAAATTACTAATTGGGCTATACTATGGCTGAAATACAGTTCCATATATCAAATCATGCATGCTATTTTTGTCATTATATAGTAGTGGAAGACTAAGGTTATTTGGTGACCTATATCCTTAACCTATTAAAGTAATTTCATGAGTTCTTTTTCTATCCCTATTATTAATTCATTTCTGAACTTGGATAAGTAAATTACTATAGCAGTTTGATATTATTTATGAATCCCAAAAAAGATATTGAGTATGTTTGTAAACTGGTATGTTCCTTTGGGCATGATACCTTTTGATTGTATTAAATTCAAAGGTTTTACATTTACTTGATTAAGTCAAAATTAGGGCTTTGATTCGACCACATCAGTAGGGCATGATTCAGGGTTGAGTCCCTGCCC
The DNA here is from genome assembly GCA_029593785.1 of Cabassous unicinctus. Taxonomy (NCBI): domain Eukaryota; kingdom Metazoa; phylum Chordata; class Mammalia; order Cingulata; family Chlamyphoridae; genus Cabassous; species Cabassous unicinctus. Next base: position 96,515 of record JAQZBX010000684.1, on the reverse strand, counting down.
TCTTGGTGGGCTGAAAGCAACAGACACTCAAGAAGATACACAGAAGAAGACACAAGAGCTCCATAGACATAGAAGAGAGAGAACGTTGCCAGTTTTGCTCCTGGAACCCAGGGGAGAGATGAGCCATTCTCCTGTTAGTTTACAGACAAAGAGAATGGAGTCTTAAGAGGAAGAAGGAGAGACCAGGCAGAAGTCACCCACCATCTTGCTTCAACACGTGGCAACAGATTTGGTGAGGAAGTAACCTTGAGTTGGACTCTTTAGGGTCTTTTAACTCTGAGGTTTTATCCCAAATAAATACCCTTTATAAAAGCCAACAGATTTCTGGTACTTTATATCAGCACCTCTTTGGCTGACTGATACACTTACCATCTTGGAGCTTCAGCAGTTTCATTTTTAAAAGGAATCAAAATACATGTGTCACACCCAAGTGTCCAAGATGTATTATAGGAGTAAATAATCCATTATAAAAACCTTTCAGATGTGTGGCCTAGTAAGGGCTGAATGGTGATTACAATAGTATTGATAACAGTCGCTGTTGGTATAAAAAAATTCTCTTAGAATTTGAGTTTCATGCTTCTCACAATTTTTGCTCCATGTCATCAAAGGTTCTATAAATTCTCAAGCAGCTTCTGAAATTCAGTCTTAATTCCCATATGCAAAATAATTCTTTTATATGTCAAGAGGAAAGCAAACAAAACAAGAATAAATGAATAATGTTTTAAGCAATTCAGTAATATATTTTGCACTGTTTCCTATGGATGATGAATTGTCCAATATTTAGAACTAACCATATAAATCCAGAGAAACATTTGTCCAAAAGTAGAAGTATTAGTGGTAGTGTCTCATTTTTAAAGCAATCCTTTCTTATTTCTTTATATTTCTTTCTTTCTGCAATCAGGAGGATTGAAAACAGTCAGGGTCACAATATAATATACTGTTTTATATGAAAGGACTAGGAAATTTTACATTCTATAATAAATTCACTGGAATATATAAATAAATAGAACCTGACCCCCTAATGAGATGCCTCATATTTTTCAAAGGCTAAGCCATAAATACCCAGTGTTGCTAGCATTCTGTTCAGAAATTTTCTTATGGGATTAGAGAACAAGGAAATAGACCCTAACTTGAATAGAAACAAATACAGTATTTATCCTTCCAATTGAAGTTAAACACATTTTCCTCCCTCATTATTCCCAATTTGCTAGTAACAATGCTAACAACAACAACAACAACAAAAAATCCTGTAAATTTAATCACAGAGCTTATTTTTCATTTGATTCAAGTATGTGTATTACATAGCAGTAATCATCTTTTGTATTCCATGACTATGGTGCTGTTCTTTCATATTTTATATGATATACTGGAACAATTTATAATTTAAGGAGTTGTTGGAATACAAGCTAATGTTGTCAGAATTTTAAGTGTCTTACTTAGAGGGAAAGATCATGAACTCATAAAATTTACCACTCTTGCATGATAGTACCTTAGAATTTCATGGCATTTTGCTTTAAGAGAACTCGAAATTCTTTCAATTACCTGATGACATTTTACCCTACCACATTCCTTGGATAGGGAAGGTCTGGAATATCTCCTTCATTTAACATGAGGTACAGCGAGAGTTTATGGCTTCATTGTATTGGGTCATGGTATACTGCAAAGACAGTGTCATCAGCTGGGTGTGAGGGCCAGTGTGGATTCTGCCACTCTCTGGGTAAGTAATCTAAGCTCTGGAAGCTTTACTTCTACAAGTGAGTTTAAAAATATCTACACACATGTTAGCATTCTTGTCAAACTTAAGTGAGAAATAGAATATAATAGGTATGTACTACCTCGTCCCAAGTGGGAACTCAATCCATCAGTTCTCTTTTTGTGCTGAGTCCTTCTCCTTCTCGATTCTAATTGGACTGTAGCTCCAGTGTCCAGGGATCTCTGTAGCTCCACTCCCTCTCTAAGGCCTAAAATGGGCACTCAGTAAATACTTGCTGAATTTATATATATGAACGCAAGAATTAATAAATAAGTACATGAAAATGTTGAGAATAAAATTCAGATGTGATTAGTTTTAAAACCTGTCCTCTGTCCCTTAGCTTTATAAATATGATCATTATGAAAAATAACAACCTGATAGGAAAAGCTATACTATAATTGACAATATAATAAATCCAAGTAGTAATTAAAATTAGGACATTCAATAATTAATTCAAAGTAAATTTAAAGTAAAAAGTGGAAGTACTTTTAAGAATTCTACAAAAACAACAAAAAATTGACTATTGTAGATCTTGGGAATTGAAAAACCAAGAATTTGCAATATTTATGTTATGATAAAAATGCATTGTAAAGTTTATATGGTAAATCTCCTAATTAGAAGCTTAAATTATAGAATACATTTGGAGGATCAACAAGAGATGTTCCTTTTTATAGGGCAGATTATATTGCGATTTAATAAATCTCTGAAAAGCATGTTTTAAGAAACATTCTCAAAAATTCATAAGTTCATCTGTTAGGCAAGAAATGCTAAGTATATTGGTTATTATAACCTATTCTGTATCTCATAAAAATGCCTTGAGAACAGATCATTCTGAATAGTTTGTTGTTGCCTTAAAATATCCCATATGCTACTTTGGTTAAAAGTATAAAGAATGCTTCAGAACTTTAAACCATTATTAAAGTAGCACTGAATATGTATGGCACTAAAATCAGGAAAATTCCAGTTTTACCAGATATTTACTCAGACATAAATAATGTCCATGGGTAAAATATTATCATTAATTAAAACCTTTACTTTCCTACAATGCATTACTGACTGTGACATTCCATCATACTTACATTGCTTAATAAATAATTCATTTTTAAAAAACTTTTGCACAAAAAACAAAAGGAATGCTTCCAAAATCCCTTAACTTGAATCTGAAGCTTACAAGATGCAATTGGCTCAGTACTTTTGAAAATAAAACCAAAACCACAGTAAAAATTATTTCAGAAGACTCGTTATTTTATATGTAGTGAGGGCCAGAGTTGATACTATTCTCATTTTACAGGAAAACTAAAATATCAATAACTGCACAAGTTTCATAACTATATTAATTAATTCTATTGTAATAAACTTTCTTACAACCTTTTGGGAACCATGTAAGTAATAACTAAATTAATATGTAGTCATTTATTTAACAAATAATGTTGAAGTACAATATGAGAAGTTTTATTAAAATTCCTAGGTTGATACCAAGATGAAGAAGATTGGGATTCTGCCATCCAGAAAATTAAAGACTTATAGAGAAAGAAAGAGATATAACTAATATAAGGCATAAAACAGTGAAGACTACAGAAGAGATGGAATTTGCATGAAGAAGTGATTGGATTGCTTGATGTCACTGGTAATCCAGGGGAGGGAAGGCACTAAACTGTACAATTAAAAATGGGTTTGATTTCAGTCACAAGGGCAGGAGAAAAAATATATTCTGAGCACAAACAAAGGAAGAAAGTGTATTTGGCATACACAGCCAATCTAATAGGTTAGTGTGACGGGAGAGAAAGGCTTAACAAAAGAATAGCCAAAAGTGAAAGAGAGAGGGAAAGAGAAGGAGAGATAGGAGACAGAAAACAAAGAGAGAGAGGGAGTGGTGAAGGGAGGAGGGAGGAGGGAGGGGAAGGGGGTGGGATTTATTAAGAGAGAGAGCATCTAGAGCAGGGGTTCTTAACAAGGGGTCCGTGAGCTTGAATTGAAATTCAAAAAACATTATTCTTGTGGGGACATGTTAGTGTGGGTGAGATATATTTATTAAATAATACACATTATAGTGTGGACTTAGGAAGGGGTCCATGGTTTCATCTGACTGGCAAAGGGGTCCGTAGAACAAAAAAGTTTAAGAACCCCTGATGGAGAGGGACCATTATCTAGGATCCCTGAACCTAACTCAAGGTAAGTTGGATGGACTTTATTTTGCAGGTATTGGGAAATACTTTAAATTTTTTTTTTTTTTTCAGGAAAAAGACACAACAGAATTTTTTTCAGGAAGGTTATTTTTTCTAGCAAGGATTGAGATCCTTGGTAGATTAAGAAAGGAAATACCAGGATGCAGCAAAAGCCAGATGACAAATGCCTCAGGCATACAGAGTATGGATCAAAGAAAAAAAATTGATGGGAGTTCAGTTCCTGGATTTGGTGAGGAGAGGCAACGGAAAGAGCACACTGAAAATGGTGATTTGATGGCTGGATAGAGATCCCGCTGCCAGAAATAGAAAACTCAGAGAGATGAGGTCAGGGAGAGAAGTCACCCACAAGAACAAACAATTATTGAGCAACCCCAGGCATAGTTCTAAGCCTATTATGTGTGTTTTCCCATTTAACCCTCACAACAGATGGTGAAACTAAAGCAGTTAACTTTTTAAAAATAATTTGCTCAAGATCACTCAATTAGTGGGTGGCAAATTCAGAGAAGACCAACAGTTCAGTCGGTGTCATGTTGAATTAGATAAAAAAGCACAAAACTCAGTGATGGTACTCAGGAATAAGTTTGGAGTTTCAGAGAGAGAGGAGATCTGAGACAGGGTTTGAGTGAGTCACAAACATAGTTAAAGCCACTAAGATACATAACCTCAATGGAGAGAGCACAGTATTAAAAAGAAGAGGAAAAAAATAGCCAAAGACAATAAAAGGCAAAGATTTTTAAGAGTAGTTAAATGAACAATTACGTCTTGCAGACCTTCATTTTTATCAGATTTTAGAATTTTTCTGTCACAAAAACCAGCAAGAAGATGCTTCAAATATGGAGGTTATGAATGATAAACCCTGAAATTCCATGGTATGTATAATTTTTGAATTTTTTTTTTAATTAGAAAATTTGTAGGTTTACAGAAAAATCATGTAGAAAATACAGAATCCCCACATGCCTTTTCTCATACACACAGATTTCCCTATTATTAAACACTGTGCATTAGTGTGGTACCTTTGTTACAATTGATTAAAATTATTATTATAATTATACTTTTAACTATAGTTCATAGTTCACATTAGGGTTCACTGTTTGTTTTGAACAGTCCTATGGATTTAAAAAAATTATTCTAGTATATAATTCAGGTCTATTAATTACATTCACAATATTGTGCTGCCATCACCACTGTCCATTTTAATCTCAGTGTGTAAATGTGGAACTAAATCTAAAGAAAAAATGTTAACTCTTTTAATTTTCCACTTCTGGATATCTTAATTAATAAAACTAACATCACATACATTATATTAATAAATTATGTGGCATATTAAGTTATATTTTGAGAACTTATTTCTTGTCCCAGGGTCATCCCAGATTCATTAAATAAGTACTTCAGTAATTGCTCATGAATCTCACATGGCATAACAAATTGGAGTTTGGCTTTTAATTAATTAACAACCAACAGCATTATCTGTTACAACTAAAGCAATTTAAATATTTCAAAATTATTGGCATCTAGAAATATAGGATGATAATCAAAGAATTTTAGTAACATTGACTAGAACAAGAAAAAAGGAGAGTACTACATAAAAAAGAAGTAGAAAAGAGAAAGAGGCAATCAAGTCCTTCTAATCTGTTAACCAGAAGTATCTGAATGTTCACACTGGTTCTTTCTTTTTGAATTAGGCTAATCTCAGTATTCCCTACCTATTTCTGTTTGTTTTTTAATTTGGTAGGGAAACATCAAAAATACTTGAATATCTTTTCTTACTGGAGTTTAATAGCCTCACAGCAATGATTAAGAAATATATTGCTGTGAACAATAATTTTACTAACATAATGATTTAACATATATAAATGGCCAACAATGTCACTATAATAAAATTAAATACATAGTATAAGCTTTGTGTTCTTTTATTCTCTGAATTATTCATTTCCAAAATGTATTTCCCTAGTCAAACCTATCTGAATTTGTTCTTTGCTTAACATTGTATTTTATGCCATTCTTTCTATAGTTTTAAGACATAAAGCCATTTCAAACACAAAGCATATAATTATATTTGCCAATTTCAAATCCAATGTTCCACTTCCTTTTTATGTGATGATAAATAGACAAAAAATACAGTGTAAGCCATGAGGCTGGGAAGATTTGAGGATGGTTATATGTTATAAAATATAATGTTTCACCTGGCACCCCTTCTTCCTTGGCTCTTTTTCAAGTCAAATCCTGCACATCCCTAAAGATGCCAAATTTTAGCCTCAAGCCAAAAGGAAATTCGTATGGAAACAATGATCACTTTAGTTATTTAAACTGTTGTTTTAAAGAGTATGTAAACAGATGTAGTTTTGCACTTTATGTACCAGGATGATGGTGAAGACAAATTCCTTCATGTACTATTGATAAAACAAAATTTTTATGACTGCCTCTTTTATCATTCACAGTGATTTTGAAAAATTTAGGACCTGGCTTAAATGGAACTATTTCTGCTTTGCCTTGCTAACCTTTCCAGTAGAATTCTCCAAATAGAAAATGGCATAGTACACCATAGCTACATGCAGATAAATTAAAATCTTAATAGGATGGATATATATTTCAAAACAAAAAATATATACATAAATTTTAAAACGGACAAAATAACAAATTGATAGCTCTATTTTAAGGAAGGCTAAGGAAGAAATGCAAAAAGTAATGAAAAAAAGAGGCAGTTTTAATGGATTTTTATTGATTTTATTTGCTTGGTAAAAACCAATAACTTTCATCTTAGATAAACCATAGCAAAAGAAAGGGGACAAAGAAAAACTCTCAAATTATTTTCAGAAATAATATGATTATTAAAACTGAAATGGATTAGAATTTTTTAAGTCTGCCTGCATACAGATGAAAAAGAAAAAATCCCTAAGAGATGATTAACCTCTATAACTTAAGCAAGTCAATAAAAATTAAATTACTATATAACTAAGGTTAAAGTCAGTGTTGTGACAAATGTATTTAAATCTTCTGCTTAGAAGACAAATGAGTTCATGTTGGAATCTCTCCCCTCCTGCATTTGAATCTATAGAAAAGAAAAAACAGAACTGTTTCTTACATTAATGAATGTATACATTCTCAAAAAGGAAGGGAGGGAGGAAGGGAGGGAGGGAGCAAGGGAGGGTGGGAGGAGAAACAGACTAGATGAAATCCAAGGGAAATTGAAGAGAGACAGGGAAACTTCAGACAATCTAGAATACAATTGGGAGCTCCTCCTGCCAGTGAAGCCTCATCCTGAAGTACTTCACTCCCTATAGTCCCATACTTAACACCTTAATATTGAAAAGTGGCCTCAGCTCATGTAATCAAACTTCAAAGCTAATGCCATTTGGGAAGGCAAACACCTGAGAAAGACCAACACTATAAAAAAGAATCAATAAATTGCATATGTAAAAAAACTTAGACACGATAACTTGAATTAATCAATCACTCAATATAAACTCATTAAAATAAGTAAGTTAATGTCCTCAAAGAAAGGAGAAAAATAATACATGAAAGAACAGGATGTAAGGCAACAAAAATCTAATAGTAATATATAAAGATTAAAAGTAAAAAATATAATTATTGTCATATAAACTCATTAAATGAGCTGAAGAGCTGACAACTAAAAAACAAATTCCAATATTTAGACTATTAAGCTGAGAAATTTTCTCAGAATGAAATGCAAAGAGATAAAGGGTTAAAAAGTGAAAGTTAGGAGGCATGGACTGTAGATGTAGAAGTTCCAAAATCCATCTTAGGAATTCCAAGAAGGGGAAAAAGGACAGAATATAAGAATACAAATTAATCTATATTTTTTAAGGAATAAATTCTGAGAATATCCAAAGGGGGAGGTGAGGTAAGGAGGAGGGGCAGAACATGCCCAAGTGAAAGAGCTCCCCGTAAAATGAAAAATATTACAACAAAAACAGTAGGGACATAATAATAAGGTCCAAAAATGTGAAAATGCTGAGGATAAAGAAAACAAATTCTGAAATCTTTCAAATAGAAATGACAGATTAACCCCAAATTTAGGAAATACACTACATCAGCTTATTGATTAGCAAAATTAAATAATTATTGAAAATATATATTGCAAATGCTGTGGGAAAATAATTTAAAACTAGAAATGTCGTATAGTTCAACTTTCATTCAAGGGAGATGGACTCAATAAAGAAATTTTCAGACATTTAAGGACTTGGAAAATGGAATATCTACAAAACCTTTTTTAAGTAAAACTATAGCAGGACGAAAAATTTCTAGAAGGAAATATTGAAATTCCAAAAAAGTAAAACAAATTAATTAGTAAATTTTACTGTAATATTTAAATAGGCATTTATTATAAAAATGTTTTTATAAACAAGATGGAACTAAATTCTAGAAAATAGGATAATAGTGGTTTACACCAAAAATATAGATTATTTGCTATATTCAGTAGATTGACTTGTTTGAGAAAGTAAATAATTATCGATTAAAGCTAGCCTTCATTAGAAAAATGTGAGGTAAATTTTGTGTTAACAATTAAAACATATTTCTTGGCATTTATTGTAGAGATATGAAAATTTATGCTCACATAAAACATCTGTCAGCAATTGTTTATTGCAGTTTCACATGTAATAGCCAAATCCCGAAAACAATCCAAATATCCTTCAAGGGTGAATGGATAAACGAATTCTGGTACATCCATACAATGAAATACGACTCAGCATTAAAATGAACAAACTTTTGAAATTCATAAGTGTTAACAGATCTCAAGGTTGTTATGCTGATTGAAAAAAAGCCAATCTCAAAAGTTTATATACTGTATGACTCTACTTATATAATTATTTCTAAAATAGCATAATTATAGAGATGGCAAACAATCACTGGGTGCCAGAAGTAGGGTGGGATGTGGTCTACTATAATATGAAAGTGTTCCTTTAAGATAGAGCAGTTCTGTATCTTAATTGAAGTGTGGGTTATACAAATATACATAAGTGATAAATGTCATGGAGTTATATACACACACAAAATGAATCATATAGAAGCTGGTGAAATCTCTAATTAATTATATTGCACCAATGTTAACATGTGGGCTTTTGATAATGTGCTATACTTCTGTAAGATGTTACCATTAGGGAAAACTGGGTAATAGGTACATTTTGCAAATAACACAGAGAATAAAAGAACACGAAGCTTATGGTAAGCATTTAATTTTATTATAGTAACATTGTTGGCCATTTATATATGTTAAGTCATTATGCTAGTTATAATATTGATCATGGTAATATTAATGAGTAATATGATTAATATTTCTTAATCATTTTGTGGGTCTATTAAACTCTGGTAAGACATCATTCAAGTCTTTTCTATGTTCCCCTACCAAATTAAAAAAGAAACAAACAAAAAATAGATATGGAATAATAAAATTAGCTTAATTTAAAAAGAAAGAAACTGGTGGCTTGAAGTTGTATGTGCCCCCAGAAAAACATGTTCCTAAAGCTAATCCATTCCTGTGGATGTGAATCCATTGTAAGTAGGACTTTTGGATGAGGCTACTTCAGTTAAGGTGTAGCCAACTTTAGTAACGATGGGTCTTAATCTTATAATTGGAATCCTTGCAAACGGAATGAAATTCAGACAGAGAAAGAGAAAACCACAGGGAGCAAGGAGCTGAAACAGAACCCAGAAGAGAAGGAAGAGATGAGGATATGCCACCATGTGCCTTGCCATGTGGCCAAGGAACCAAGGATCACAGAACACCATAGTCTTCCAGGAGAAAGTATCACCTTGATGATGCCATGATTTAGACTTTCATTTAATCTCAAAATCTTAAGATAGTAAATTCTATTGTTTAAGCCAACCAACCCCTTTCATGATATTTTCTTGAGCAGCCTAGAATACCAAAGCATCACTATTAAAAAGATGGAGAATATCACAGAAAACAAGATTCAATTTTCACTGGTTATAATAAACCTACCTAATATCAAATGACACCAGAAGGTTGAAAAGAAAGGGATGGAAAAAGTAGAATCAGGCAAAGTAAAATAGTTATAGAAATATTAAAGTCAAAGAGGAAAGAGTTTCAAATGGACAAAGAAAGATAACAAAAAGATATAATTATGAATCTTTATGCACATAATAGCAACAGGTTTAAAATATACAAAGAAAAACTGATATAATTTCAGAGAAAAATCAACAAATTATAAATCATAATCATGTTTAATACTTATTAATATAATTCTAAGAAACTAACAGACCACATAACTTAAAAATGAGAAATGGTTTTAGGTTCTGAAGACATAATAATAATTGATTTACGGCCCCAATAAATAGAGAATAAACCTTCTAATCAAATACAGAAAAAGCATTTGCAAAACTTGACTGTTTCATAGGACACCAAGGAACTCTCAAGAAAAAAACATCATGTCATAAAAGCTATTATATAATCACTGTTCACAATCCAATGAAATTAAAAACAAACAAGAGTCTAGGAAAAATTCATGTATCTGAAAATCTAGTAATTCACATATTAGGTAAAAGAGAATTAGTTAGTTAGAATTGAAAAATAATGTTAAGACTATTTGCCAACACCATAAGCTATATCCAAAGTGGTGGTCAAAGAAAAATTTATTGTCCTACGTGCATTTTGGAGAAAACAAAAAGCCTATTAATGTGATTAATATGTAACACAAGAGGATAGGGGGAAAAAAAGGAAAAGAAATGGAAGAAAGTCTATAGTAAAGATAAAATAAAAAATAGAGTTGATTAATAAAATAAAAAGTATTTGTACTTTCAAAGAACTAATGGTAGAGACAAGACTGATTGGGGAAAAGAAAGAATAGGCAAAAATAAGCAATACAAGGAATGTCTACAGATTGGAGAAAAAAGATAACAGGGAGGGGGCAAGATGGTGGCAGAGTAAAGAGCTCCAAAAATCAGTTCATCCTATAGTGCAGTTAGTAATCATGCAGAGCTATCTGAATCACCTGTGTTGTGGGGCCCAGGAGACCATAAGAGCATCCTGCAACATCTTTGGAAGAATGAAAGAAGGAGACTGCCCACTTGCTTTGAAGATTCAGGACTAGAGCACTCCACATGGGGAGGGCAGTGCCCATCCCCTGCTGGCAGTGCAAGCCTACTGCCTCAGGCTGTGGCTGGTGGTGGAAGCTCCATTTCCCAAAAACGGGAGGAAGAGATGGCCAGACACCGATTTCAGCTACTGATTAGTAAATTCGGCTGGCTAAAGTATAATCCTAAGAACAGCTAAAGTTTGAGCCTATCCAAGCCAGAAAGAGGCTGGTAGCCTTCATTTTAACTCCGCCCCTTGCGAAAGGGGAAGTGGGGCTGATTGAAAATCACAGTGCAGGTAGGGACCGGCTTGTTTCCATCCAGGTCAGATTGCAGACCTAGTCTAGGCTCCAGACCCACCTCTAGCAGGGAGGAAGCTCAGAGGATCTGCACCAGCCTCTCTGGGCATATGCAAGCCCTCTTGGTCCCCACAGACTAAACTGGTGGGAAAACCTGTGGATACATGTCCATCCCCAAGAGGATAGGAGGGGTCAGTATTTCCACAACCTCTCCAGGCAACTGCAGGTGCTTTCAGCCTGCAAGTTCTAGTGTGTTGGGCACTCTTGTGGATCCATCCCTGCCCCTGTCAGGGCAGAAGGGACTGTGCTCCCTCAGCCTCTCCTGGCAAGTGAAGGTGGTTTTGGCCCACATGAACTAGATTATTGGACACATCTCTCCTTTTCCACTCCTGACAGGGCAGAAGGGACAGTGCTCCTTCAGCCTCATGGGGCAACTGCAGGTAGTTTTGTCCCATAGATGACTAGTGGTTTGGGCACTCCTGTGGATCCATCTCCACCCCTGACAAGACAGAAGACACAGTGCTCCACCAGCCCCTCCAGGCAACTGCAGCTGCTTTCAGGCTGCATGGACTAGACTGTTGGAAACATTTCTTACTCCATCCCCATACCTGATAGGGCAGAAGGAGGGATAGTTTGCCCTAAGCCTCTCTGGACAACTGCAGTCACTTTCGGCCTATGTGAACTAGATTATTGGACATGTCTGTGACTCCAACCCTGCCCCAACAGAACCAGAGGAAGGACAGTGCTATCTCACCCTCTCTAAGCAACTGCAGTCAATTTCAGCCTGCATGCACTAGATTGCTGCCCACACCTGTAGCTTCATCCTCACCCCAGGCAATGGAGGTATGGGCATTTAGCTTCATCAGACTTTCCAGGCAACTAGAGATGGTCTGGGCCTGCACAGTTTGGATTACTGCACATGGCTGCATCTCCATCCCTACACCTGGCAACGGAGAAGAAAGGTGGGAAAATCTGCATCAGTTCCTGGGAAATGCAGGCAGCTTCAGCCTCTGCAGCTTACAGTACCAACCAAAACCTTGGCTCCTATTCTGCAACCAGAAAGGGAGAAAGGGCATGAAACAGATGAAAAAAAAAAAGCTGAAAAAATTCATATTGGCTGAACACAGGGTTCTATGAAGTTCCAAATTAAGTTGAAACAAGTATCAAAGAGGGGCTGTAGCACAAAGCCAATCAAATAGAAAGCCCTACACTAAAGAAAGAAAGGACACCAAGAATAAATACATATAATAAATCATATGTTGAGACACCAACAAAAAATTACAATCCATACCAAGAAACAGGAAGATATGGTACAGTAAATGAAACAAACTAAGTTTCCAGATGACAGAGGATTTGAGGCCACTAATCACAGATGTGCAAACAAATCTCCTTAATAAATTCAACGAGATGGTTAAAGACATTAAGGACCTCAAGAAGACACTGGGTGAGCAGAAAGAAGAATTTGAAGGCATACATACAAAAATAGCAGATCTTATGGGAATGAAAGGCACATTAAATTAAATTAAAAATACATTGGAGGCATAGAACAGCAGATTTGAAGAGGCAGAAGAAAGAATCAGTGAGCTTGAAGACAGGGCCTCCAAACATAAACATACAAAAGAGCAGATAAAGAAAAGAATGGAAAAAAATGAAAAAAGTCTGAGGGAACTAAATGACAACAAGAGTCATGCAAAGAGATGAGTCATGGGTATCCAACAAGGAGAAGAGAAGGGAAAATGCGCATAAGGCATAATGTTTTATATTGGATATTGAATCACTGAGGAAAAAATTGTAGTAAATTTCCCTTCCCCATTGAAGGAAGTAGATATCCATGTCCAAGAAGGGCAAGGTACTCCTATCTGAAAAAATCCAAAAAGACCTATGCCAAGACATATAATAAACAGAATATGTAATGCCAAACATAAAGGGAAAATCCTGAAAGCAGCAAGAAAAAGAGATTCACCACAGACAAGAGATGCACAATAAAATTACGTGATGATTTCTCAACAGAAACCATTGAGGCAAGAAGGCAGTGGTATGATATATTTAAGATAGTGAAAGAGAAAAACTTCCAGCCAAGAATCTTGTACCTGGCAAGACTGTCCTTCAGTTTGCTTGTCTTATCAGTGAGGTCATGTAATAGTTGTCCTTCAGTGACTGGCTTACTTCCCACACCAATGTTCATAGCGGTATTATTCACAATTGCCAAAAGTTAGAAGCAACCCAAGTGTCCATCAACAGATGAATGGATAAGCAAACTGTGGTATATACATACTATAGAATATTACTCAGCTGTAAGTAGGAATGCAGTATTAAGACAAAGGACAACACGGATGAATCTTGAAGAACTTACTTTGAGTGAAGTAAGCCAGTCTCTAATCAGAATGTAGTCATGTGTATCTACCCCTGGCCCATCCAAGCATCTGTTTATATTTTCATTGTATATTATTATTAAAATGAGGGGAAAGGCAAGTTTCTCTTGAATACTGGATAATGCACATGAACAGCAATGGATATAAAAGTGGAAAGAGTGAGATCATCCTCTTTACCATGGAAAATTAAACTCCAATTTAATAAAAATTTAAGGTTTTTGCTATAATTGGATGGCTGCTTTCTTTTGTTTTTCTTATGTTTCTTAAGGACACAATAAATGCTGTAGATTAGATTTTTCTTTTGTTTTAACAACTTAAAAACCTTAAAGCAAAATTTGAGGTGTAACTATATGAAAAACATTAGAATATATGATAAAATAAATTGCTAGTTCCTTTTATATTTCCTTTTTTTTTCTTTCTAATACATTTGTTTTATAGTTTCTTAGATTAAATATCGTGACCTAATTATTCCTTATAAGATAACTTAAATATTTTTGGAAAAGCATTGGATAGCAATAAAAATATACTGATATCAAAAATATAAAATATAATATACAGTGCATAAATAGTAAATACATTTAACATAAAGCAGAAATAAATAATGTAATAAAAACTAATTACAAATAAGGACAAGTTCTAAAGGAAGATACAGAAAAACTGAGTTCTTAAATTCTCAAAGTAGTGACTTTAGTATTTTTTTAAGCTTTGATATTATTCTGTTTTGAATAATATAAGCAAATGATAGAGTGAAATCAAGAAATAAAGCCAGACAGTGTGAGAGGGAGAATGATTTTTAAAAGAAAGAAGACTGAATTTGTAAGGAAACAACTCAGTGGGCGTTAGAAGGTCTATGTTTATGATCTATGCTTAATTAGGGGTACAACACCCTATTCCTAATTCAGAGCCTTAATTATCTTCTATCCTAGGGATTATATCCTGTCTTACTTCTGGATCTTAGAGTTCTCTTCTACGGAATATGACTGTTAAAATGAGTGTCTGCAATATGTTAAGAATTAAGAAAATGTACTTCCAGGCTCATGTTTTATGCAGACAGTTTGTAATAAATTTCAATTTGAGCATCAAAATATAGTACAGCCTTTGATTATAAATATTTATTCAAAGAATACCTGATTTTATTTTTCATTTATTTTTGTGATCACTTTAGTAACTCTGGTTTGATTATTCTGATGAATTACTATCTTTAGAATTTAATACTTTTATTAACAAGAAAAAATATTTCAGAATGATAGAGGCAAATATCTTTAGGATTCAAGCACAGTATTTAGGTGAAAACATAAATGAGATGATAAAATCAAGTATAAAGTCACTGAAAGTCCATCTATCATTTATGTCATCTTGGTTAACTCATTAAAAAAAAAAGAAAAACCTAATGAGTACCTCCTGTCACACACCTCCTGTGTGACAGGCATCATGTTTATAACATTTTTTTTTAATTAGAGAAGTTGCAGATTTACAGAAAAATCATGAAAAAAATACAGAGTTCCTATATAACCCCCTGCTATTAACACCATGCAATAGTATGATATATTTGTTATCATTGATGAATGAGCATTTTTATAATTGTACTATTAACTATAGTCCATGATTTACATTAGGGTTCACTGTACCTGTTATACAGTCTCTGGTTTCTTTTTAAAATTTTTTATTCCTTACCATATACACAACATAAAACTATCCCTTTAACCACTTTAAAATATATAATTCAATGCTGTTAGTTATATTCACAATGTTGTGCTACCATCACAATTATCCATTACTCCAATCTTTCCATTTCAAAGGTGAACATAAAAGATTAAGCAATAAACACTACATTTATGTGAAACTGAATCCACTCAGCTTAATATTCCATGATAATGAGGCTGATGACACTCTTCTCAGCTTTATATCCATTCCTACACATCAACATTAATTGTTCTGTACTGATTATTTCATATGCAGAGCTGCAATAAATATTTGGCAGAATATAGTTCAGTAATATGCACTATTAAGCTTTCTGCTTTCTTAGGGAAGGGTGAATCCATATGACCCTTGAGGTAGGTGTATATACATATTTCAATGTGACCCTTTGTCTTAGTTTGGCAAGGCTGCTATGACAAATACCACACACTGTTTGGCTTAACAAAAGGAATTACTCTCTCATGGTTTTGAAGGCTGCAAGTCCATAATCAGTCTGATGGCGAGGCCATGCTTCTGGAATCAATAACGTTCTGGTGTTGGCAGTCCTCCATCCTATGGTGTTCTCTCTCCTCTCTGGCTTCTTTTCACATCTGGCTCCTCCCTATGGCTTTGTCTGACCTACTGTGACCCAATTTCCTCTCTTTATAAGGCCTATAGTCAAGCACATTAAGACCAGCCTTGATTCAATTTGGTAGCACCTTAACTAATAATAAAATCTTCAAAACATCTTCACAGCCACAGAAACACAGATTAAGACTTGAGCATGTCTTCTGTGGAGGACATGATTCAATCCCCAACACTTTTGAAATTGGTGTATAGACATAACATCTGGCCTCTAAATGGATTTGGGTCAGGAAGAATAACCAACAGATATAAGAAGTACAGCTATTGGAAGAGAGGTTAAACCATTGTCAGTTGTCTCTCTGTAATTTGCATGTCCTACAGCTATATTATAAAAAACAATGACTGCAACAGAGAAAACTGGTCTATCAGTGGTTCTCAATCTTGGCTGCCTGAGCGCCACACCAGAGACGTTTTAATTGATCTGGAGTGGGGACTCAGCATTGATGTTTTTTTTATTTAGCTCTTTCCAAGTGGATTTTAATATATAACCAGGGGTGCAACCCACTGACCCAGCTGAAGATGATAATATGCAAGAAATGTGGAGATAAGTTCTTTTCTTCTTGAAATTAAGATAAATCTAATAACTTTTTCTTCTTTTCTAATTCAGGTTCATCAGGTTTCAAGATTCAGTCTCTTATATGTTCACAGGAGCTGTAAACACATACATCTCTATTAATATCCCACTTCATGCTATTGCTGCTCACACATCTCCAGGATTTTTAACCTTATAAACCGCCAGAATAATGAGACTTCTGGGTTCAATAAATTGCTTTGTTTTGGGGCAGTGTCAGACAAGATAGGAAACTATAAAATAAATTTGTCATTGACGTGCCCTTTATGACTATTTAAATTTTGTGAAAATTGTGGCTCATTCTTCACTTGAGCAAACATTAAATGAACTCTCTACTCCTTTTCTATCTCTCTCTAGTTGGACATACTTTCTAGTATTAGTTCAAGTTGGTGTGCTTACTTTCTTTAAGTGTTCCAGTGGCCTCATATTAGATGTTTCTCTTGACCAACCAAACATGGCACACAGCTGAGGTCAGCAAAAGGGGGTTGATAATTCCACTCAGAGTATTTTCCCTCATTCCATAGATTTACCAGTGTAGATACTTAAGATTTGTGTTTAATTATTGAAGTTTATAGAATCACCAATTTTCCTGGCCCTACAGATTCCTATTGTTTAATGCTATATATATGAGGAATGATCATTTATCAAATATTCATTATCTGGGGTCTCTAAAGCCTCTTGCTCTGAGCTGTGAAGGAAAGGGGGGAAGGTGGCACAAAAATGAGTAACTCTACCATTAAAGAACTTACAAATATACCAATAATACAATGGTGTTAAAAACTAGAGGTAATGCTTACACAAACCTCAGTAGGATCTCATAGAACACCAAAGTGGATATCATCCCACACAGAGGGGCTCCTGAGGCCTCTGGAGACACCCAGGTCATATATAAGGGGGGATAGCTCCAGAGATTGATGCCTTATCAGTGGGTTTTACTTTGGAATCTGTGCTCCTGAGAGTGACAGAGTTGGACTCAAATAAGTCCTCCCTGCACATGGTCCATCAGTCCCTTCTATTCAAACCTAGATGAGATGCGGGAGTTTGTAGGTGTACTTCCAGAGACTGGAGCCTCGGGCCTGCCCATGTGCCAGCTGTGCCTGGAATCTCGGTGGAACTGCAACTCCTACTCTACAGCTCAATGGACTCACCCAAGTCACCTGGTGAGGAGAGGATGATGGACAATGACCATCCCAGGGAATGGAGAGAGCCTGCAGCTGCAGGCAGGATAATCTCATCCACCATATCCATGGGATATAAGCACCCTCTCACTTGGAGGTGGAGTGGACATCACCATCCCAAACTCCTCAGGATTGGGGGAAGAGCTATAGACTAGAGTGGACTTAATGGTATTCTGTTGTAGACATAATGTGATTCAAACAATGGAAGAAATTACAACAGTGAGGTGGAGTCAATGGCCACTGGATGCTTTTGGGGCAGGGAAGGGAAAAGCGGTTGTAATACACTTGCTTTTTCAGGACTTGGGAATTATCCTGAGTAACATTACAACGACAGATATAGGCCATTTTACATCAGCATATAACATACAGAACTGTGTGGGATGGAGTGGGGTCTACAATGTGAACTATGGTCCACGCTTAGTGGCAAAGCCCCAGGATGTGTATATCCATTGCAGGTGATGTGCCACACTAATGAAAGATGTTTATGTGGGATGTTATGGGAGGTGTGGGAGGTGGGGAACATTGAAATCCCTGTAATTTTTGTGTAACATTTATGTAATCTAAGCATCTTTTAAAATATATATATATATAAAATTAATGATGAAATAACACAGATTGTTTTCTATTTGGCAGATTTTATTTTGTCAAATTCTTTACATATATAATTTCATGCAATCTTCATAACCCAGTAATGAAGGTATTATCATTATCTCCATTTTGCAAATAAGGAAGCTATGACTCAGAGGTTTTGTGAGTTGTCCAATAGCATACATTCTCGATCCACTACAATTCATTCTCCATTCTGCAGAATGACTTTTTAAAAAGTGTACTGTAAACCATATTAGGTCCTGGCTTTAAACCTTCAAATGCCTTCCTGTTTCCACAGAATAAAATCCAAACTCTTTATCATAGCTCCACAAGATCCCTACCATGGATATCTCTCTGACATCCTCTTGTATCATTCTCATCCTTGATCATTAATTCTTCCAAATCTGGCTAAGCTTGTCGTCTTAGGTCCTTTGTTCTTGCCATTCCCTCTCCTTGGAACAATTTTCTATCAACTTTTCAAACATCTGGCTCCTTTAAGTATTTGACCTCAGCTCAAATATCATTTCCACAGTGAAGGCTTCCTTACAACCAAGTCTCTTTTAAGCACTTTTATTTCCTTCAAGAGTCTTATTATAAGCTAATATTACATTTGTGACTGATAACATTTTTGTCAACTGTTCCTTTCCAATAGGATGAGAAGAATGCTGCCTTAAGTTCATATTTATCTTGTACACCTCTGCATCCCCAGAGCCTGGAATAGCACACAGTATATAAAGGTGCTTGTTAGTGTTAAATGCATGAAATGTGTGGCAGACATGGTAGGAAAATATTCCTCAGCCCATCAAAATTGCATCCCCAACAAGCAAGGCTTACATGGGATAGGTAATAACTGGATCTTTCTGTTCCGTCAAGAACATTTCCCCCAGTGTCAATCAGTCCTGGCTTAGTTTGGATCTTTAACCAAACTACTTTTTTTCAGTTGTATGCCTGGTAGAGATGAGATCAGTATTGTGAATGAGGAGCCAATCTCCTTTCATTTCATAGACGTAGTGTGGGGAGACAACTCAGGGAACACCACTCAACTTCTTTGAACTGTAGGCATTGGGGAATGCCAGCACTTGTTTAGGATGTGGAACAGGGACATCTAGTGTTCAACTGTGTTTGCAAAAATGAGGTCTGAGAACCACCACCTGTCTTTCACAAGGAGGAGATGCACTAAAGAGGAGGGAAAAAGTCACTTCCTAAAAACTTTTCCTTCAGGGTATGGAGTACAGAAAGTGTTGGGCCCTGACACCAACCGAGAGAGCTGTACTGGAGTATATGATTGGCAAAGCCCTACTTTTGTCCGTATCTCCCTTTAAATCATGTTTGCTACAATGACAGTTATAAAACTCCCAGCATCAAAGAAGAATGAAAAAGTGTGCATTCACTGTGAGTTGGATGAATTTTGAAATGAATCAAATAAATATTGTATCCATTGAAGGGAATCACAAAAATTAATAATGGTAAGAATATATAAGGAAAAAAATCTATCCTTGTATTATAATAGAGCAATTTTAAAATGGTAGCAGGAGGAGAAAGGAAGAAGAAGAGTGAATGAGGAAGACAAGAGTTCATGAGGACTGATTTTATGAAAGAGTCTTGGGAAGCTTTAAGGAAAAAAAGGTTGTTTTTCAAAGGGTATGTGTGTGTGTGTGTGTGTGTGTGTGTTAGTGAGTCAGATACAGTCAGAGAAAATTAAAGCAGAAGACAAACACTTATAAAAAACCAGAAAGCAACGGCTTGAGTAGGAAGTTTTGCTGTGTGTCATGAATGGACACCACATTTAATATGCAAAAATATTATTTTTAAAGATTTAAATTGCCTTTCAGTTATTTTTAATGTTTTTATACTTTTTAAAATGCAAAACCATGCCATGATTAGAATGAGGTAGCTCAACTTAAAAATATTTACTGAAAATTAAAATTTCCTTAGCATGTACCAAATAATACAAAACACCATTTACTTTTATTAATTCCTTTGTATTGATGAGGAAGCTGATGCATGGAGAGTTACTAATTGTCAGAATTGAGATGTAAGATCCACCAGCACCATATTGGGTTCAGAGAATTGTAGAATTGATCTTAATTATGGTTTGTTATTTCACAACTTTGCACTTGAAAAATCAGTGATTAATACTCTAATCTTTATTATTAATTTTGACCTAACTACAACAGAATATATTATCCAGCTTTTTAAAAATCTCATTTGTAATACAGAGGATACGTTTATGATTTTGTTTTAATTTTAAATATGTTATTTATAATTTGCAAAAAACTGTTCAAGATAAATGTCTACATTAAATAATGTTCTAGTAAGTAATTGGAATTTTTGTAAATAGTAGGACAGAGTATTACTAGCATTACTATTTCGAAGCCAGTTAAAATTTGCAAACTACTGTAGATAAAAATCCTTCCAAGCTATTTATAAAATAGCCAGGTGACACTATCATGGAATCCTCTTTGGATTCTTAGCTAAAGAAATTCTGTCAATTTAGAACATATGCCTCATTCAACTTAGCTAAGGTATACCTGACGAATAGAAAGCACTTAATATTTGTTAAAAACGATAATTACATATTTTAGCTGCATTAAAGAATAACTGTTTAGAGATTTTTAAAATTAAGTCATGCTTTTCATCCCTACTTGAAAACTCTTAAATTGTTTGTATTTAACATCTCAAATCCAAATCCATAATTGGTGATGTGGCACCTGCTGCAGTCTCCTTCCCCATTTAATACTGCTCTCTACTCCCTCATTCTAAACCAATCACTCTGACATTTTTTACTTCCTAGAGTAAGACACGCTCGTCTCATATTCAGGCTTCGTTTCTGCCCTTCCTTATGCCTGGACTATTTCCCCCTGACAAATTACATACTGTAAACCATACTGGCACTGTCTCAGGGAATCCTTTCTTAACTTCCCCCCCACCCCGCCACAAATGAATTAGGAACTGCTGCACAGCTTTATACCTTATCACATTTATAATTTAAAAATAATTAGCAGAGTTAATTGTTTAACATCTGTCCATTCCAAAAGAGGTAACTTCTATGAAAGCAGGGACAATGGCTGCTTTGTTCTCTCCTGCATACAGTCAGAAGTGTGCCTGGAATATGCAGTGAATGCTGAATAAACACTAAATGAATGAATACTTGTGTGAATGAATGATGTTTTCTTATTTTCAGAATAGTGCCAAAGGGATCATGGGAGCTCCTTGATAAGTCACACAAGCCATTCATGAGATATATGGACTAGATAATTCTCTTAACCTCATTTAATTTCAGATTCCTCATTAGAAAACTTGGTCAATATAATTCACTATTTTGTCTTACCCAAATTTTTACTAAGGATTAAGTAATATGTCTAAAATGGCATTGGAAAACATAAAACACTTTTAAAATAATAGTAGCAGATGTAATTATTATTATTACTATAAACCAACTAGATTGCCAACTTAAAAATATCACTAGCTATTACAATCTTAAAGGCACTCATTGTTTATTTAGGCTCATTGTCAGAAGAAATAACGGTCTACATATTGACTCTGAGAGTCTATTGAGCAAGGTTCTTTGGGTCCACATTCATCAATATCATTCCTTGTGCTAACAACAGACCTTATAACCTGCCTAGCCCTATGATTTTCAGGTTTATTTCTTTAAATTTGAAAATTAAATATTTATTTTCATAATTCAGAAAATGAAACAGGATTGATGAATTTGCTCTGATGGTTTCTTATTTCAGGAGGGTCCATTCCTATGAAAACAAAGGTTAGATATACAAACTAAGGGCAGTTTTTCTCTAATAAAATCTTGAGAATTTATTTCAGCCTAACAAATTAACATGGGTGAAAGCAACCTTTAATAGGACCCTTCACTAAACTAAAGAAATGGCAATTTCTCCTGCCTATTACCCATGCAACAATGGACTTAAAGGTGCTCTTTCAATTCAGCAATTCAAGAAATATTCTACAAGTCATGTATGGGCTTAACACTGAATAAGCTTCTAAGATTAGGTGGGAAGGATGAAATGGTGTGTAGGGCACAGCCCAATATTCATGGTGCTTAAAAGTAGTGGGCAGTGGAAGTGTTCTACATGATCTTACAATGATGGACACAGGACATGGTAAATATCAAAATTTTAAAAAATGTACAGTCTAAAATGTAAACCATAATGCAAACCATTGACCATGTTTAGTAGATATGTTTCACTATTTGTATATCAGTTATAACAAAGGAACCATCCACATATAAAAAGGTATTAATATGGGGGGGGAGGATGTTGGATATATGAGAGTCTCCTGCATTCTGTGTGTGACTTTGCTGTGACCTAAAATTTCTTTGAAAACAAAATGAAAATTAGTGAGACACTGGGGAATGAGTGGTGGAAGGTGCAACAGTACAGACAGGATACCAGATATTATGGTGATGAAAGGCAAAATGTCAAAAAAAATTTTTTTTAAACATTTTTCATTTTTTAAAATATCCCAATCTTTTATTTTTTAAAATTTTTATGTATTTTATTTCTTATATTTAAACTTATTATTACTGTTTCATTTTCCTATTAATTGTATTCAGCTATTGTAATAGCTTCATTTTTGTAGAAGCTTTGGATCACAGAAGGGTTACAACTGGGGCTGGGGAGGATCGTTGGTGTGGGTTGTCAGTGATGGGGGATGCATGGGAGGAAGTTCACCAGAGCATACATATAAGGTATGTAAAAACGTTCAAATGTCCACAGGGCATTGTCACAGTGGGTGGAGACTCACACAATAACCAAGAGAATACTGAATTCCTATCCTGGAGAGCTCTGCCACATTCTCTAAGGGATCAGCAACAGTCCCCCAAGTGCAGGGGCAGCGACTGGCAAAGGAGGATGATCCACTGATGAACCCTTATTGACAACTAGGCTTATGAGCTTTTGCTCTTGAAATTGAAACTTAGCCTATTGTTAAGGGATGCCAAAGGGTTCCTTCCTGAGAGCCTCCTTCTTGCTCAAATGTGGCCTCTTTCGAAGCCAAACTCAGCAAATGAATGCATTACCTTCCCCCCAGTGTGGGACATGGCTCCCAGGGATGAGCCTCCCTGGCACTGAGGAATTGCTACCAAGAACCAACTAGCAATGCAACTGGAAAAATACCTCGAATAAAAGGGGGAAAAGGTAAAGACAAATGAGTTTATATGGCAAAGAGGCTTTAAAGTGAGTCAGGAGGTCATTCCAAAGGTAACGCTTACGCACATCTCAGCAGGATCTCATAGACTTCCAAAGTGGATACTACCCCAAATAGTGGGGGTCCTGAGGCTCTGGAGACACACAGGTCCTATAGTCAGGGTGAATAGCTCCAAAGTTTGGTTCCTTGCCAGTGGGCCCTACTTTGGAATTTGTGCTCCTGATAGTGACAGAGTTGAACTCATTTATGTTTTCCCTGCACATGGCTCATCTGACCCTTCTATTTATACCTATAATTGGTGCTGGAGTTTGTAGGTGTATGTCAAGAGACTCAAGTCTTTGGGCTGTCCATGTGCCAGCTAGGCCTGGAACCTTGGCAGAGTTGCAACACCTACTCTACAGCTCTTTGGACTCACCCAGGACAGCTGGCAGGGAGATGATGATGGGCAACGGCCATCCCAGGGAACTGAGAGAGTCTGCAGCTGCAGGCAGAATAGTCCCATCCACCTTCCCCATGGGATATAAGCCCCCTGTCAATTGGAGGTGGAGTGGACATCACCATCCCAGAATCCTGGGGATTAGGGGAAGAGCTATGGACTAGAGTGGACTTACTGATATTCAATTATAGACATATTGTGATTCTAGCAATGGAAGAAGTTACAACATTAATGTGGAGCCAGTGGCCACTGGAGGCTCTGGGGGCAGGGAGAGGGAAAAACAGTTGTAATATGGGGGCTTTTTCAGGACTTGAGAATCATCCTGAGTGACGTTGCGACGGCAGATACAGGCCATTTTATATCCTTACATAAAATGCAGAACTGTGATGGAGAGTGTATAGACTACAATGTGAACTATGGTCCATACTTAATGGCAAAGCCCCAGGAAGTGTTTATAAATTGCAATGAATGTGCCACACTAATGAAGGATGTTCATGTGGGAGAGTGTGGGAGGTGTGGGGAGTGGGGCAAATGGTAATCCCTGTATCTTTTGTGTAACATTTACGTAATCTAAGTATCTTTTTTTTAAAAAAAATAATAATAAATAAAATAAAATAAAAAGGCTATGAAGAATTCAAGACAAAGTCTTCTATATCTAACATAGAAGCCTGTATGTGATAAGAGAACTTGCATTAAAATTGGAGAGATGAACTTATAGAAATATAAGGGTCATTCCAACTAGAATGACCAAAGAAGGGAGCATACTTGAAGGCTGGAATAAGATATATTCTGGGTAAGATAATGTATCTGCTTCTCAAATGGCTATCAATGAAATGAATAGAGTTGATGGTAACACATTGTAATGAGTATAACTAACACAGCTGGCTTATAAATGGGATTGTGGCTGAAAGGCTTGTAAAATGTCAATTGAGAGAAAGTAATACAATAATGTAGGGACTTAATAACATAGCCAATCTGGAGGTGGATGAGGATTGTGTTGTCATTAATAGTACAAATACAAGAAAGTCCTTCTATGAACTAGAACAAATGTATGTCACTATTACAAAGTGGTAAGAATATGGTGATGCATGGGGAAAATACCACTAATGTAACTTATGGACTATAATTCATAGAATATTGTAATATTCTTGCATCAATTTCAAAGGGTGAAATTTATATTTGTATATATACTGTATATATATTGATATTGTACTACATCAATAATAAGGAGTATGGGATATTTTCTTTTGGACTAAGGAAAATTTTAAAAGGTTTACTGGGGCAATGACTGCACAACTCAGTAATGAAAGTGAGAGCCATTGAGTATACACTTTGGATAGAATGTACAAGACATGGGACAGTATAACACAGTGAACCATGTGGTGGAAGATGGACTGTGGTTGACAGTACAAATATGAGAATGTTCTCTCATGAACTATAACAATGTGCAATACTAATACATGGTGTTAATAATATGGGGTGTATGGAAAAATACACCAACTGTAACTATGGACCATAGTTAGTGGTAATAGTCTGATGATGTTCTTTCATAATCTGTAGCAAATGTTCCACAACAATGCAAGTTGATGGAGGCGTGATGTATAGAAATTCTGCATATTATGCATGATTGTTTCATAAGCTCACAACTTCTCTCATAAAAAAGTTTTTCAAAGGTACATATAAAGATTGAATGTAAACTGTAGTCCATGGTTAGTACACTTCAATATGTGTTCCTCAATTGTAACAAATGAACCAAACTAATGAAGGATGCTGTTAATTTGGGAAAGTGTGGGAGGGAGAGGGAGAGGGGCATATGGAAATCCCTTATATTTTTTTATGTAACATTTATGGAATCTAAACCTCCTTTAAAAATAAAAAAAAAATTTTTTTAAGTATATATATAAAAAGAAAAAAATGGCTCCCAATGATCCCCACCTCTTAGTATTCATGCACTTGTGTCATTCCCTCCCCTTGAGTATGGGCTGGACCTGTGACTTCCTTCTAATGAATAGACTATAGCAACATTGATGACATCCTCAGTCCAACAATCTGAAAGGAACTAAGCCCGCCAATGACCATGTGGGTGAGTCTGAAAGAGGAGCCTCCCAAAATTAAGCTGTCAAGTTTTATGACAACTGTAAAATAAGCTGACAACTTGACTCACACTGGAAGGAAGAGAGGAAGGAGGAGACAAAGCCAGGATCCACACAAAAAGGAAATCTGATTTTGAGATTCTCACATAAGTGCCACAGACTCAGTAAAAGTGTAAACTAGAAATTAAAAAAAAATAAAAAATAAAAAAACTCTGAAAAGAGAACCAGTAAGTGAATTTGCCTATGGACTCAGCTCTGTGTAGAGAGGGAATATGTTCCCTATAGCTGGAGATGGTAACCAGAATCCAGCTCTCAAAAAGCTTTTAGCCTGAACTTATGCTATCTAGATAGTTCTTAAACTTGCATGCTGAGAAAAATTTGAAGTGGTCTCGGGTTGGTAATAGTCCAAGGTGCCCAGTAGAAATAAACATAATCCTCTCTGGAAGAACAGAGCCTCAAAGCAGTTCTCCAAGAAATCCTATAGATTGTGTTTCAAAAAACATGAACCTCTAAGACAAAATCACAAAATACATGATTAAACACAGCAATGACAGCTAGCTGAAATAATGGAAGCAGATTCAAACCTGAAAATAATTCAAAAGTTCATCTTATTAGGTATAGATTGCAAAATCTTTATGTTTTTGTTATTATGAAATAAAAGAGAGAATCTAAAGTAAAAAGTGAAGAGCAAGAAAATTGTGCTAAACTGTCAACTTGGCACTACCACTACTAGGTCCATATTGTGTTTCTCTAAATCCCCTCCCATGCATATTGTTTGAGGTTTGAGTTCACCATTAAAAGAAACTCATATGAAAGCTGGATGGAGAAAGTGAAGGCTAGTTCTTTATATTCAGGAGGTTTGGGGATCATACATGGTGGGTGTGGTAAACTAAATGGTGTACCCGAGTTTGGATATGTTCTTGGTTTTGGTCCACATTCTAGTAGGTGTAGACCTGTTATAAATAAAATCTCTTCAAGATGTTACTTCAATTATGGTGTGGCCCAACTGAATCAGTTTGGGTTTTAATCTGGATTACAGAGTCCTTTATAAGCACAGGAAGTCAGATGGAGAGAGAAGGCAGGAGAAGCCACCACGTGCATTGCCATGTTACAGAAAACTCAAGGATCAAGGAACGCTGGCAATCAGACCCAGAATACCAAAGTCTTTGGAAAGAAAGCATCACCTAACTGACCTGTTAATTTTGAACTTCTAGCCTCAAAACCATGAGTCAATAAGTTCTCATGGTTTAAGCCAACTCATTGTATGGTATTTGTTTTAGCAGCCAGGAATCTAAGACAGTTGGCTTGTCTTATGTAACTGCTTCATGAAACCCTGGGCCTTTCAGTCAAGGTGGGATTTATACATGCTTCAGGAATCTCCA